>FN648735.1:28974-59018 GCA_000310025.1 Ectocarpus siliculosus | reverse complement strand
CGATGAAGTTGCAGGAAAAGTATTTGCAACATTCTGCTCCAATCAAAAGCGGTGTAATCACAAATGCTTGAGTGCGAGAGTACAAGACCGAGACGCACAACAAATCAAACAAAACAACTCACTCGTCGGTGAGGCTCTGGTTCTTGGAGCCGCCGCCCTGCATCAGCACACTCCATCTTGCCGTTCGCTCCATTGCGTCAGCCTGTGCCCTCGCCAGATCATGCTCGTCATCAGGCACATCAAGGTCTGGCGCTTGTGTAGACAAGATCGACGACAGGGCCGAACTGATAAGAGGCCGCAACAACTGTCGCAGAAACAAGGGAAGAAGAAAGGGCAATGAATGAGAGACGATCTCCGTGAGATATATGACCGGTGTGAAAGAGGTGGTATGGGCGCAGGAAACAAAAACTACGAGACATGCACCGATGACTGTTGGATTTTGGTGACGGCGCGATCGAGGAAAGAAACACAGTTACAGTATAGTTTCCGTTTAGCGGCTGAGGGTGGCATTCCATTAGTTGTGGTTACCCTTTCGACGAAGAGCTTGTTTATAGATGTCGTCCCCTTCGGCCTGAGCACATCGCGCAACGTAACATTCTGGCGCGGAAGGTCGGCCCGGTGCCCTCCCAGGACCTTGTGCAAGATGCTGTACCTGAGGAGGACCGTGGCCTGCGTGATTCGCGAAAAATAGTTTGACGTGGCGTGCCCCAAACGCATGTGTGTGACTGGTCTGGTATAGGTAAACAACGGCAGCTGGTATGCGCGGCGGTGCGCGCGCGCCCATGACACAAGACCACGCGGAACAATGGCATATATAGAGGGAGGCCCTTGACAAATGCAGACGGTTACGCTAGCAATAAATATATACTTTCAATCCGCCAAAAACATGTAGCCACGTTCAGTCCAGTACGATATTACTTGTGTTGTATATCGATACGAGCTTCACGCACACGGCACTACAATGTGAAAAAAAAATACCAGCGCCGGAGGTGTCACTTGTCCCGTAAGGGTCATGTACGTACCAGGACGATTATTTGCCGATAGATAAAAACGTTTGAAACACGAACCCCCATATATATATTAACGTCACATTGGCCAAATGCCGCCATAAATTTACGATATACCACGCATCACTGCTGTGACGTGATCCCGTGGCCGAAATTGCCTGCATATCTCGTTGTCTGCTCACCGGCGCGTTGTCTTCCATTTGACCGGCGAGTTTGATGCTCGCCAGTATTACATCATCACCATCTTCGGGCCTGCAGTCTGATTGAGCATCAGGCCCATCGTCTCGGTGGAAGTCTACCACTCGAGCGTACAATCCCGTGCAATACACCTTGATTGCCTCTCGGATAATCTTGTGCCACGCCGACCTCGTAGCATTCAGTGCCTCAATGAATTCACCTACACATTCGTCAACATGGCCATCAAACAGCAAAACACAAGAAACAAAGCAGGCAGTGCTGTCGGAACATGTACAGCATTTAGTTGACCTCCACCTCTGGGGGGGTCGACTGACCGACGCGATTATCAGGCGGGACACTCTTCAACGTAGATGGGGTTGTCCCGGCACGCGTGGGTGGCGGTGGTGGCGCTCTCTTTGAACCGGGCATTCTCAAGGGATATTATCGTACTTTGCTCATGTCCGACCAGGTTTAACCCCTGGTACGTCTGCATCATTTTACGTGTCAGTTCGCCGCACAATGATACCATATGCAAAAGTCGAACTTTCCACCTCCAAACACGTTTACCACGACGCATCCACATCCCCCAATCTTCGTTTAAACTGTCACCGGTTGTTCTGGGTACACGTGCATGCTTGCCCGTATCACTGTATTGTTGGGAGAAATTATTCTCTCGTCGGCCACCTACTGGAATGGGCAGGAGACAGTGTGCGAGTTGTGCACGAAACACGAAATCTTACTTTTAGGTGCCGTATCGACGCGGCGACATCGTAAACATTTCCCTTTGGACTGAGGAAGCCCGGCGTAACACGCAACAATTCGCTTTGCCAATTGGCCTGAAGAAACCACGCTCATTGCAACATCAATCCGACTAGCCGACCCCCTCTAAACAAGCCGCAACAAAGCGACACTAGTCCACGTACGTAGTAGCTTGGGAAAAAAAAACAACACCGCGTACGTACTCGCGCTCACCTCGGAAAGCCTCGTTGGACTGGCCGGGCAACTCCTTGGTCAAGAGGAACGCTGACATCAGGAAGGCATTGTTGTCCACCTCGGTCCTCCTCTTGTTGGGACCCAGGTTGTATTTAGTCTTGAGTGCCCCCGTAATTGTCGCAGCAACCGGGGCTAGCATCCACGTAGCGTGAGCGCGCGACCTCCTGTGACGACTCAGTTCGTTGTCCACGGCTTTCTTCCTCGGCGTCGAAGAGGACCCTTTGCTGCCTCGGCCAGGATTCTCGGTTCCCAATAAGGTTTTCATTACCTGAAAAAGGTGGGAGCGAGAGGGGGGCTTTTTTCTTTAGCAAGAAAAAATGTGACTGTAAAGGGATCGTGATGTGCATGTACGCGCGTGTAAAATAAAAGATGGTCTGGGGGGATCCATTTCCAGCAAGTGTGTCCGTTGTCTGTGCGCGATGAATAGACAGGAGATTGGAGTCCATGCCACCATCTCAAGGCACCAAAATTACAATGTGTAGCATTTCCCCAGAGCTGTCCCAACTGCTCTCTTTACATTCCGTGCTCCTGAAGCCGAGAATGCACAGCATCTGCGCTAAAATTGAAGTAGGGAACCAAAGCGTCCCCGCCTAAAAACCCAGACACTTGTAAAAGTTTTGTGTTCCGCCGTGGTGAGCTCAACAGCTACGCTGCTGCTGCGGGGCAAGACACGCCACACTGAGACAGGGAATACGGAGAAGGGCGGCGGGGGACACACACACCACCGGGAGAGCGACGCGGGATAGTGCGCCCAAACTCTAGCTGTTGTTAGCTATCGGCGGAGGAAGCTACAGAACAGAGAAGACGAAGCGTTGGTCGTGTTGTGCGTTTGCCGAGCGGCGGAGTTTTGGGGGGAAAAACAAGAGGGGAGGCAAGAGGCACACCAACACGCAGCTAGACACCACGATTGATGATACATGCTGTCTAAACCTGTCTAAACCTCTCTATATTCGTGTGCGAGGGTCTATGGTGCCACCTGTGCCTTCCATGTGCTAGTCTGGTCACAAATCATAGGCGTTGGAGTTGCCTACGTCGAAGTTCGAACCCGAGAGAGGAACAGAGAGATAACACACACACCCTCTCTAGCTCGTGATGATAAACCCAAGCCCCCCCCCCCTCCTCCTTGGCCCTCCATGATAAACAGTAACCCCCCCTCCACCTCTCTTTGTGAATCACACTAGCGCCCCCCAACTCAGCCCTTCCGCTACTGTGTGGGATGAACGAGCGAACGGTAGCAACGCACGGGCGTCATGCATCTACTTTTGTCCACAAGAATACTGTGCCACCCACAAAACTCGTGTGCCGTTGGGCCTGCAGCACGGGCCCGCAATCTGTAACGATACAGAGGCTCACATTTTTACGGAAAATACGAAGATCGGGTGAGCACCACAGCAACAGAAATCGATATAACAACCTGTGCTCGACAGCAGTGGCGACGAAAGAAGAAATCTCGAAACTTTCTTGACGTTTCCTATAGCTCCGGGCCCGGACTGTAATACATATCATCATCCGCCAAGTTGTTGCGTTTTCTCTTCCATACGAACAAATGCATGACATGCCCACAATAACAGATGACTCATTAGACCTACGTAGAAAAGTGGGGAAGCAAACGCCAAACACACACGTTTTAAAAATGTAGGAATGCACCCCCGCCCCCCATGTCCATGTAACAAACAGGTCGAAACAACGCTGTTTCTTACAAGACTCCCCATTGATGCGTCCTTGTTGCGGCGAAGGAAAACGATCATACGAGTCAAGTATAACTCGAGGGGCTATACTACGATTCACCCAGGCATCATTTACCTTGACGGTATGCATATTGTAGTACAAATCGTCGCGGTATACAATTGTAACATATAGATTAGCGTCTCGGGGTGTGTAGCAAAAAATACCTCATTCCTCTCGTACATTTTCCCAAGCAATTATACCTGCTAATGGGTAAACTTGCGAGTCGTTGAGGTCGCGTTGAAGAAAAGTTTCAAGTGGTTGACACCATGCTAGACTATAGGAATAAAATGCACCTATACAAACAACACGACGTTATCCGCCACGGTTGTACTACATACGACGTCACATACGCACCTCCGGGTTCATCCTTGCCGTCAACGTCCCCCAAAGAGCCGAGATGATCGGCGGTCCGAAGACCCTAGCCAGCGAGTCAGCCACGGACCCTGGTTGCATGCCCGCGTCGATGCGCGCGAACTTCCGTTTGTTCTTGGGCTTAGGGACGATGGAGGTGTCTTGTGTACTTTCTCCATCGGACTCCTCGTCATCGGGGGCCCCGTCATTAGGGGAAGCCTGCGGATCCTGCGAATCCTAATATTGGAAATGGTATGGCGTTACAACGAAAGGAGAGGGGGCACAGCAGTGAGAGGACGTATTAGTAATAATTTCTTCGGCCCAGAATGTCGAGTGGCTGGCTGTATGTTGCTGCGTGCTGCTTGCTGTGTAGAGAGATCGCTGTTGATTTTTGCAAGATGTTCGAACCCTCCAATTCAACCCCGCACGCGGAACCTCGATGCTTACGAACACCACGCTGCTATCCGCAAGGGAAGGAGTTGACGAACTCGCTCGAAACTTCGCCAAAGTGGATAGAAAAGGCATAGATAGGTAATAGGTAGCATTAAGGGTTTGACCCATTTTTGGATGGCCACTACGAGGGTCGTTCGAGGCTTCATTCACCTACATCGACCAAACACGCCCCATCATAGGTCTACGTCCAACGTTGTTCGGAATTTTTGCGTACAAGATCCCTCCCAATTTGACCTTCAACGCCCTACCCGCGCTAAACAAACGATCCCTTCCAAATATTTTTTTGCACCACGCTGTAGAGACATGCCAAGGTTGCTTGAAGGTTGGCCACTTTTTGGGTCGTGACTACAGCCGGAGTTGTTGACGAATAACGTCCTGTCCCGTAGGAATCCGGCCGCTGAGCCTTGAAATAAAACAGAAAGCTCGCTTTTTGTGAGGATTTGCAACACGGACTCATTTTTCAGTTTTTTCTGTGGTCGCGAGAGAAGTCCACATGTTAACTACTTATACTTCGAAGTAACACATGGTTGCGTCTTATTGGTTCGCCTTTGGTTAAAGAAAGCGGGAAAACGCAGAAGAAGTGACCGCCATCCCCGATTTCCTATACGCCTTCATCCTTCCCACACCCCAGCAGATAAACCTAACACGCTCGCTCTTATATACAATAAATCATAAAATTTAGGTAGTTGCCGTACATCGTACATCAAACACAGCAGAGCACGCATATTTGTACAAAGTTCCGGCAAGTTGTCAAACGACACTCGCGACGTGTTCCAGTGTTTTTTATGTTTTTGTGCGTATCACCTGCTGGCATCGCTGACAAAAACCCAGGTGTACAGGCTTAACCCTTTCGTGACTACAAGCATGATAGTAGGACGAAACTTTGTGTGTCTAAATATCGCCGGCGTGCCTCGCCTACGAGAAAAAAACGTGCGCCATCAAGACCAGCAGAGAGACCAAGAGGCACCCCATAAAAAAAACACGCATACTAGCAAAATGTGACAGAGGTACCCGCAGTACTACTGTACAATTTGTACAGCATGTCTCAGATGTAGGGCAGGTATATGCCCTTTCTGTCCAGATCCAATCTAATGCCTACCGCTGATTCAAACCAACCCCATACCACGGGAGGAGGGTACACATACAGCACGCCCAACATGTTGGATCAACCCGGTCCCGCGTGCACAAGGGAGAGCAGAGACAACGCACACCGGAGCCGATGCTATAAGTGATGTACGCCTCGGTGCCTGATGTTGTTGTCATGACTGGTCCAGAAGTTTGGGAGTGAAAGGAGGTTCGTCTGCTGTGTGCAGGTTTCGCGCACGTTGAGAGGGTTTTCCCGACTACATGCACGATAGCCTCTCTATCTGTAGTACGGAATTGTATAATTTTTCGTGATTTTTATTTGTTTTTTGCGATCGTGATACCGTGGTGTCGAGTAGCTGAGCGAGCCGGAAAAAAAAAAGTCCAATCAACTCAGTCACGAAATGGTTAAACACTTTCAAAGTAAGCCCACAGCAGCATCCAGCCGGCTTCCTGCCCACTGTAAAAGACTTCTACACATCCCCTTCGACTTGGTTATGTCTCGAACGGGTAGTCTGTGTGTGCTTTTCATACAACAGCAGCACGCAGTAGATTCATGATTTTTTTTTTTGTGGCTTCAAAAAAAGAAATAAATTTAGGCAGTGTATTGTGTTTGTACCTTATCCACACCGGAGATTGCTGGAGGCTCCTCCCCAACGTTGCGGTGTCGCCCCGGACTTGTGGGCGGGGATGAATCCGCCGAATAGTCCCTAACACCAAACATGTTGTAGAGTTCGTGCATCTTGTTAAAGGCGTTGCAGCCTTCAGTGTCATAGGGTAAGCTCACCTCCCCCTCATCGCGAAGGGCGCCCTTGGCCGCTTGTGCAGCAGCATCATCATCAACCGCAGTAGATGCGGAGCCACCGCCGTTTGAGGCACCACCACCGCCACCGCTACTGCCGCGGTTATTTCGCCTCGTCGCCATAGCTTTGTGGGAAAAGGTGTATAGCCTAGGTGTGTGCACTGTTATGCTACTGGCTGTGGTGCACCACCAACTTTTGCTGGAGAGGGGGGCGGGGGGCGGGTAACGAAAATACATTTTTTGAACGCCCCCCCCCCATGTAAACGCAAACGGCTCTTATCTGCTGTGCTCTAGTTCCTCTCTCCGGCTACGGGTCCTATAAAACATCTGCTGTGCGAAAAGTTAAATCTCGTTTTCGGGATGGTGGATCGCGCGACGAGGCGATATGAACCACCATCACCTGTCGACGGCAACGGTGGTAGTAATTTGGACTCCAAGTCATGGAGATGCCAATTGTGCGACTTTGTGGCGGACAGAAGGCGTGCCCTGTCTAGACACCGGTGCGCCGCTTACGAGGGGAATGCTGCCGGTGATGATGATGACGAAGGCGCGAGGAGGGCTGGCGCCAACGTGTCTTCGCCCGCAACCATTCAACGTCACCGCAGTCGTCGGTATTCAACGCCCCCTGGTTCGCCCCCGGCCACCATGGACAGACCAGCAGGTATATATATTTTTATAAACTGTGAGTGCTAGAATATCTCTACATTTTGTGTTTAATTTTTTTTACGTATAGTATACCGATGATAGGAGAAAGTACATATTATATAGACACAATACAGGGGTGTTTGATTTACTTAATTGTTTTTGGGTTTGGGGAGTACATATTGAAGTATTAAGTAGACACCAACACAGAAGCGCAAAATAATACATTTTCCCTACGACTCCCGAATAGTTGTTGTATATGCTCTTTATGCTTTTTCTTAACCTGTGACTTACCTCAACATATGGTCTACAGTACTCTCGTCATAATTCTAGTATATATACAATTGTACAGCAGTAGTATATGATCGTAGAATAAGACAAAAAAAACAGTTTGATTCTATTTTTTCCTTGTCGGCCCTGAAGAGCATTCACAGCAGCATTTATATTTGTGCCGCGTACTCCAAAACCCGTGTACAGCCACCCACACGTACATTCATACGCCAGCCCGCTGAACGATTGCCCCCTGAAATGTGTGCGCTTGAAATTGCCATCCCGCTTGCACGATGTGCAGACGGCGGGACCCATATCTCGAGTCCAGAGGGGAGTGAGGTTGGCGGTGGTGACCTGACGATGATGGAAGTAGGTGATGCTTTCGATTATCGAGAGGGTCGGGGAGATGACCGAGAGACGGCAGACGATTCGGAGCTGATGTACCCGTCGGTACTAGAAGAACTGTGCGACGAGTTCAACTATTCTGCGACAAACTTGAACTACCCCCCGGGCGCTGGCTCGAACGGGGGGATTGTCGACGATAGCGACGACGACGACTTCGAGTGGGTAGACGTGGGCGAGCTAGAAGAAAGTGATTGCGACAGAGAAGGAGCAGAAGGGGCGGAGGAGGGCGCAAACCGACCGTGGGAGTTAGACGTGCCTTTAGAATATGCGCCACACGGAAATGGCGAGCCCGCGGGTAGACGGCGTATATGGGAACTGCATGAGGACCACATGCAGAACGCCACGGTGGTGGAAGGTGGGGCGAAGAATCTGCTATACAACAAACGCGCCCAAGGCTCCGAGTATTATCCTCACCGAAACCTCTCCGTCATGCTGTTGAACCTTTTTGCTGACAAGCATCAGTTGTCACGCGCTGTGATCGAGGGGTTGCTGACTATGCTCCGCTTTAAGGACGCCAACGGGGACAAGTTCAACATCGAGGATCTTTCCGGGGTGCACCACGAGCATTTTCGGGCGAGAAGTCGGCGCTACGCACCCCTCCTCCTACACCTCAAGCGTAAAGTGAGGTGTTCCGCTACTGCAAAGGCTGATGGGCAGACTGAAGCTTACGTGCATGAAATACCGGCGAATCTGATTATCGACCGCAAACTGAGGTCGGAGTCGGCAGTGCGAGAAATGATGGTTAACCAGGGAGGAAAAATACTCACCGCAGCCGAGTCGACTGCGAACGGACTGGCCTCGGAGCTTGTTATTTCATCTTGTCCGGAGGTTCGCGAGGGAAACGCTAGGAGTAGCAATCATCATGGGAGACTCATGAGAGAGAGCCCGCACGTCGGGTTGGACGGCATACTCGGACAGGATAGACCCCATGGTTCTAGCAGGAGAGTTTACGTCAACGACATAGCGATGGTTAAGCTCGACGGCATCGAGTCGACGCAGCCTTGCAGGGTACTATCTTTAGCGTGGCACGAAAAGTTCGGCGCGATCATGGCGTCTGTGAGGCGATTTCGTGTAGCCGATGAAGTCGAGGGGAAGATACACCAGGAAGATGAATACCGCTTCGTGAGGACGTGGGAAGAAGAGGAAGATTGCAACGAGAAGGACGTCGAGTGCTTGGTGAGATCTACTGACATATCGGACCTGTGTGAGATTTACAACCCGGAGGAGGCAGCCAAGCTAGGCGGAGGCGAGTGGACGGAAGGGCAGAGGTCATGCGGGAGAAAATTCGTAGGTATGGGGTTCGTAAGAAGGAAGAAGCCATCACCCGCCGCGGCACGACGTATGAAAAACTCATAGCGGCGCAAGCAACCTAGCGACGCTGATGGCGAGTATGTCGTGTCAAGGGAACCCTGGGGGAAAGAGGGAACGCCAGACGATCAGAGATTTAGCATCCGCAAGGAAGGGTTCGTGCACAATTCCGCCAACGACCCCTACGTGGCGATGCCAATCATTGGAATGATCGACGGTTTCAACAGCGTAGGGATGCAGACGAAGAGCACGGTAGGGGGCACGTATATTGGTTTCGGAAGCACCACGCTCGCGTTGCAGCGGAAGAGGGGTCAAGCGCACATTACAACGTGTTCTCCGAAGGGGGCAAGCTGTGAGGGCGAGATGGACCTATTCTGCCGGCTCATGGGTGACCTTCAGAAGGGTTGCACTGCCGTCGTGCACTTCCCGGCTACCGATGGCGAACCAGCTTACGTCGTCAAGGTGCGCTTGTACGCCTTCTGCGTGTTGTGATGTCCTCGTCTATGTGCCGACGGTTTCCAACCACCCGTGCGTTTGTGTTGTAGAGATCTTTTCTTTCGTTTAAAGGTGTTGCATGCATAAAGCCTTCTCTCGTGTCGAGGGATTTTACCATCCGCTTCGGGTTTGTGTTCACCAAGGAAGGCAACAATAAATATTTCCTAGATTGCCAACCTGTGATGCGCAAGACGTATGCGTTCAATAGTCAGAGGCCGTGTTTTATGTGCAACCGGTCTCCTATAGTCCACCAGTTTAACGGCATACTTTATCTACACGTCACGTGGATATGGCTGAACACAACGAGCGTGCACTTTCAATCACAATTGCGCGGCGGTGCAGGTCTTTCTTCGAGGCGGACTTTTGCTACTGGTAGCCGACTCCCCGCAACGAGCGTTGATGTGCTATTGCAAGCACCCCAACAGCTTCAGCAGGTTCCCGTGCATGTACTGCATGGTAGAGCAGACGCAAGACAACGAAGGGGGGGACTTGGGCGACCAGTTGTACGATATCGTCGCCAACCGGCGAACGAGGGGGTTAATGCTGGAAGGAAGGAGCCAGTTGGAGGCTTTGGCGTCCAACCCTGTTCAGCAGGGACAGCTATCATCTGCGCTCGGCGTGGTTGCCCCCCAGGAGGGTGACGTGTGGCTCCTGTTCGAAGCGTGCGACATCGTGCCGTCCAGGGTAACGCCGGTGGAAAGCTTGCATGCTGATGCTCTGGTGCGTTCATACCGTATATGACACAAGATAAAACACCTCCTTGACCGATTTTCAAAGCTCGATTTCTCAACAGCAGGAAGACTCACAGCGCCGAAAACGGTGGCGTTGGAACCGTCTCGTTGAGAGCTTTTCGAAAATGAATCATTTCGTTTATGTATCCTCTTCGTCATCGAGTAATCGAGCTTTGAAAATCGGGCCAGGGGGTGTGTTATCTTGTGTCATATACGATAGTTTTGATCCACATGTACTCTTCACACAGTAGTTCTACAGTGTTAGTGAGTCTTGACCTCCGCCGCGGTGCTACTTTTACGCCGTGTGCATCAAGTCATACAACAAAGTTGGATACATAAAGTGCGCCTACTTTCTCAACGCAAGTATCCACACGGGTGTGTCGTCGAACGGCACACACGTCAAACAGGATTGTATAGACACCATCGCAAGGCGTGTTCCGCGCTTGTAACTCCCCCCCGGAGTCCATTAATTAATTAACGAACGCAAAAAATATCGTCTATTGACACAAGCATTTTTCATCACCGACGGCTAAAAGTTACACACCATACCACATCCATCGCACAAAAGCTAGCTCAGGCCGCGGGGGTATACGCTAGGCACACTTTTCGTGGCATGTCGTTTCTAATCAAGGATCTACACACGACAATGCTCGTGACGTTCACGGAAAATTGATCACGGAGGTCAGTCTCTCGCGCAGTGTTTGGGAAACACACAGTACAAAAAATGGGTGGATAGCACGGGCGAAGGGTCCGGGTCCCGGGACGAATTATTACAAGCGTGTCCCTTCGTTTAAACACAGGAACGTACGGGGGGGAGGGGCGCTTCGCGAAGGGTGTGATGGCGATGTTTTTACCTTCGTATAGTACCTCTCGGATGCGCGGCGTCCTCCGGACGTGGTGTTTGAAGTATGCAACGCACACGACCATCAGCGCGAAACTACTGCTTTAGAATGAACCAATAGAATGAACCAATCGGTTCATTGAATCTGTCGAAGCAGCCGACTGCTTTGACAATTTCTCCTTTTTTTGCCGCGACCGCTTAATCTTCACTCTTTTTGTTGCAGAATGCACAGGCGTTGGTGCAGAAGTACTTGATTGCGCTGCTGAACACCAAGGGACGGGAGCTCATATCGGCCACCATGAGACAGCGCAAGGGTAACAATCTGTACCCGCCCGGTGCTGAACCCCTGAAGGACCCCGTGGCGGACTATTCGTCCCTGACTGGCAGTGACAAGTGGCTGCTCGCCTCCATTGTGCTGCTCGTGTTTAGGGCGGTGTTCCACACCACGGCGACGATGGTAAGCTCGTGTTCCCTAACCCTAAATACGCAGAACATGAGAGTACCAACAGAAGCAATGCAAGCTATATAGTATGTCTATCAATCGTACGTGTAATGCCGGACCTTATGCACATATACTGACTTCTGCAGTCATCGCGCGCAGGTTTAAAGCACTGGGAGACTGCACCATTTTGTTTTTTTTTCGAACTGCAGTTATTGGCACGTATAGGCCTCAACACTCGACGGCGACGGGTAGAACGACGGCTGAACACCAGAGATGATGGAAAACGGCCGTGCGTTCTTCACACCGCGCAAACTATTACTGAAGTAGAACGTCCTGTTGTTTCGAGGGACAATCACCCGCGCACGGGGTTAACAATATATGTTGCACTGAACTTTGGCATCCAGGATGTCGTGCTTCTTCCGCGACGAAATTTGCGTCGGTATTTCAACTCGAGCCATACTGACATGATCGCACCCCCTGCGTCGAAATCTACAGGAGATGTACATCAAGGGGCGTGAACTCGGCGAACTGGTGGACGACTACGGGTCGATGCAGGAAGCACGAGATAGCCTCCTCCAACTCGTCCAGGCAGCGTCGTCCCTATCTTTTGCTCTACGTGCACCCTCCTACAACGATGTCGAAATCGAGCAGCTGCACAAACACACTAAACATACGTCTTCCAATCAGTGTGCCTGTGGCAGCTATATTAACTTATATTGCTTATATTACTTACCGATGTGGGATGAAGACCTATACAATGTGCGTTACAGAGCTTTCAAGCGGCCGAAAGAATGTTTTGGGGCGGTTTGGCCACGAATCTCCCACGGCTGTGACATAAAACATACCCCTTCCTTTTTTTTCTGGTCCCAGTGGTTTATCGTCCCGCATATTCAGATATGACTAATCACGGCATGCTTAGGAGCACATCGACCTGAAATTTGAATCGACCGCAGGTATCTTTATATTGTTTATATTGTATATACGACAACATTGTATTTTAGGTGTTTTTAGGAAGGAGGTACACGGTGGGCCAGGGTATGTATTTATTTGTCCGCGCCGTCGAAATCGCAATCCCACAGGTGGGATGGGCGAAACATGTCCTGAAGCGAGCAGGTGTAAGACCTTCGATGCACACTCTTTTGCACTTCAAGGAGGCCATCCTCGATCACGGTAAGAGCACGAACGAGAACTGTTATCGCGTCGTTAGTTGTCGGGCGTACTACATAGGAATTGGCGTACAGAGTTGTCATATTGTGTGGAACATTTCTCACCAAGGACGGTAGAATATCGATCGTGATACATAGTTCCTTGTATCATGGAAGAGAGAGACCACACCAGGTGCTGGTAGCACCCGACCATTATTTCCTATTGTGGGATATTTGAAACCCACAACCAGGGGCGTGCATCATGTTAAAACCCTCCTGTGTTATTTTCCGCTGTACGTTTGCCATGTATACACGCCATCATCACCACAGGGATCGTCCCGAACGCAAGCACAGGGGAGTTCGCTCATCAGCAGCACAAGCGAACCAACAAGTCGAGCTGCGGACGGAACGCCTGTCAGCACTACATCACGAGTGCCAACACGAACTACGCATGGGCCGCTCTCGCGGATGGTGTGCGGTACAACGTCATGAAGTACGACTACCGTAAACGTCGCAACGTCGAGGTGACTGTTCGACCCGGACAATCTTGTGTGCGGGTCCTACAAACCTTGAGGAGAGACCTGCCCGGAGGGTTGTCACAAGGAGGCACAGACATCCGAGAACCAGGGAACCCGTCGAGGCAGAGGGTGGCTGGCGCGCACCAAGGGTCCGCGATCTGGGATGCCTCTCTGATGCAAGACTCGCACGACTGGGTGGAGGTTGGCGGTGACGGGGATGGAACTCCACCTAAATGGGAGGCAATAGTAGCTTCTGGGCGTTTTCGCCCGACCTTGCCGGCCATGAAGGCGGCATATAAGGCTTCATTCGCGTGCCGCAGGAAGGCAGGAGAAGGTACACCTCGCTGTGCCGAACTACGCTGCCCCACGTGCTGGACAAACACGGGAAATCTGGATTCGTCAACGATCCAGTGTTCCAGGTACAACCACTTCGCTTCACTGTTGGCCAGCAGCGGTACAGGAACCTGGAAGGGCGGAGATGCGCGCTCCGCGGCGGACTACCTACAAGATGACAGCCCACCTCATGCCTGGGTGCTCGGGGAGGGGGGCGGACAGGACGTCGAGGTATGAAGAGGAACTCCACCCACGGGCGGCGACGCGACAGCATCATCATCATCAGTCGAGAACCTATCGATGGGTAAGATCGTGTATTTCTTCAGACACCGGGGGAATGCGAGGGAGGGAACAGCCGAGCCCGGTCCAGAGACGTGGTGGGTGCTCTTGTTCGAGTACGTGTCCGCCGGGTCGGGGAACGCGCGTCTGGCCGATACCGTGACCCAACACCCGGTGATGAGGTTGCGTGGGCGACGGTCCCCAGTGGTGTTCCCAGCAGAAAACATTCGACGACACGTGCATCTTTACCACATGTGCCCGGCGCCTTCCCTCGGCCACGTCGCGGCAACTGGACAGGACGAAGACGACGGTGCACAGCCAGCCGGGCCGCCGCCGCCACGGTGTTGTGGTGTTTCGTCGACGGGGTCAGCATCACAGGGTGGCCGCAGCGGACGGGCTGCAACCTGGCGGCATGGGTTCAAGCTTGCCGAGCGGGCTGGGGAAGAGGACAAGTACCTGTTGAACGAACACCACCACAGCATCTGCCAGACTTCGTTCGCGACCTGAAAAGAGCGAGAGAATAAGCTGCTGCATGCGTTGTAGCCTGAACTATTTTCATATTCCCTGTCGGCGAGACATGAGAGAGCATTCCTGCCGAAGTGTGCTGTCTGTTGGGTATCACGGAGCACTGGCGAGAGGTGATGCGTGAAACCTGTGGCGAATTTGTCGGCAATAAATAAGGTGCAAGCGAAGATGCTGATGTCGGCCGGATCTACCACAGATTGTGCCGAAGGCGGAGAGCTGTGATGCTGCTGCCGTCAGGGCTGCTGACAGCAGGAGAGCAAGAACGGGCGGAGGCCTCTCCGTGCCGCGGGGGTGGTGGCTGCTGAGTCGGGGCAGCCGGCTGTGGGCGCGAACATGTTGGGAGCTCGCGATGGCTTGTGGCGAAGGAGAAGAGAAAAAGAAAAAAGTAACCGAGAAACTACATGTAAATCAAAGGTTTTTCCCGAAGAGAATCGAAAAAGCGACGCGAGTACTCACGTGTCACATAATTGAAGTGTGCAAATAGCCCGACCGTGGCGCTGTGTGCAGGCTATGAGAGCTTGGATTCCCTCCGTTTAGTTCCTTCCTTCCGTTTATCTCCTCCAATCGCTCGCTATCGCTCACTCCCAGGCCATACTGAGACGCGTAGAGGACAAAAACAGAGCACGCTGCTTGCTGTGATGCTACCAACCATCGCCGCAACTTGCTATATGAAGTCGGAATAACAAAAAAAAAAAAACACATGTAAATAATATAATAATGAGAATCTCCGCAGGTGGTCGGGATATCATTTTGGGAAGATACACCCGCCCAGACGGTATCTTAGCCTGAGGGACCAAACACCGTCACATGTCGGACCCGCGGTCAATGCCTGCATGCCCTGTGGACCATACGATATCCCCAATGTCTGGTTTTCGTGACCCTGCCGATGACGCAACCCTGGCAAGGTGCACCCTGTCGAACTTTCAAAGCCCACATGATGTATTGCTTCCCTGACCCTGTGGGTGCCGATACCCTGTCGTGGCTAGAATTCGTGACACTAAGGACCACATACGACATCCCCAAGGTTTGACTTACGTGACCCTGTGGATAACGTAACACTGGCAAGGTTCCCCGAAATACCCTGTCGAATTGTGAAGACCGGCATGGTGTGATCCTTCATCGACCCTGTGGGTATCGGTACCCTGTCAAGGCGATAATATGTGACCCTGTGGATTATCAATACCCCCAAGGTTTAACTTTTGTGACGCTACTGCGGATGACGTACACTGCCAAGGTGAACAAAACGACCCTGTGGAACTTTCAAGCCCCACATGGTGTATTGCTTCACCGACCCTGCGGATATCTGCGGGTATCGACACCCTGTCACGGCGATGATTTGTAACCCTGTGAACTACGGTATCCCCAAGGTCAGGTTTTCGTGACCCTGCGGATGACGTAACACTGGCAAGGTGCATACAATGACCCTCCTGTAGAACTTTCAAGCCCCACATTGTGTGTTCCTTCACCGACCCTGTGGGTATGGGCACCCTGTCATGGCGAGAGCTTGTAAACCTGTGGACGACACGGTATTCCCAAGGTCAAGTTTTGGTGACCCTGCGAATGACGCAACCCTGGCAAGGTGCACCGAATGACCCTGCAGAAGTTCAAGACACAGATGGTCTGTACCTTCGCCGATCTTGTGCGTATCGACACTCTGTCACGGCAATAATTTGAAGCCCTGCGGGCCACACGATATCCCCAATGTTGGGTTTTCGTGACGCTGTAGATGACGCCACCCTGGCAAGGGTCATAGAACTTTCAAACCCCATATGGTGTGTTCCTTCACTGACCCTGCGGGTATCGGCACCCTGTCGCGCCGAGCACTGGTAACCCTCTAGACCACACGGTATCCCCAAGGTTTTAATTACGTGACCCTGTGGATAAAGTAACACTGGCAAGGTTCACAGAATAACCCTGTGGAACTTTCAAGCCCCGCATGGTGTGTTGCTTCACCGACCCTGTGGAGATCGGCACCCTGTCATGGTGAGCACGTGGCACCCTGTGGACTATACGATATCCCCAAGGTCGGGTTTTCGTGACCCTGCGGATGACCCCACCCTGGCAAGGTTCACCGGATGACCCTGTACAATTTTCAACCCCCAAATACTGTACAACGTCGCCGACCCTGTGGGTACCGAAACCCTGTGATGGTGAGCACATGGTACCCTGCGGACCACACGATACCCCCAAGGTCAGGTTTTCGTGACGCTGCGGATGAGGTAACCCTGGCAAGGTTTACCGAATGACCCTGTAGAACTTTCAAACCGTTCCTTTACCGACCCTGCGGGTATCGGCACCCTGCCATGGCGATGACTTGTAACCCTGTGGACCACACGATATCCCCAAGGTCGGGTTTTGGTGACCCTGCGGATGACGTAACCCTGGCAAGGTTCACAGAATGACCCTGTCGAACTTTCAAGCCCCGCATGGTGTGTTTCTTTACCGAACCTGTGGGTATCGGCACCCTGTCGTGGCGAGAGCTTGTAACCCTGGGGACCACACGATATCACCAAAGTTTAACTTTCGTGACGCTGCGGATGACGCCCCCCTGGCAAGGTTCATCGAATGACCCTGTAGAACTTTCAAGCCCCGCAGGGTGTATTCCTTCGCCGACCCTGTGGGTACCGAAACCCTGTCATGGTGAGCACGTGGCACCCTGTGGACTATACGATATCCCCAAGGTCGGGTTTTCATGACCCTGCGGATGACCCCACCCTGGCAAGCTTCACCGAATGACCCTGTAGAATTTTCAACCCCCACATACTGTTCTACGTCGCCGACCCTGAGGGTACCGAAACCCTGTCATGGTGAGCACATGGTACCCTGCGGACCACACGATACCCCCAAGTTCAGGTTTTCGTGACGCTGCGGATGAGGTAACCCTGGCAAGGTGAACCGAATGACCCTGTAGAACTTTCAAACCCCACATTGTGTGTTCCTTTACCGACCCTGCGGGTATCGGCACCCTGTCATGGCGATCACTTGTAACCCTGTGGACCATACAATATCCCCAAGGTCGGGTTTTGGTGACCCTGCGGATGACGTGACCCTGGCAAGGTTCGCGAAATGACCCTGTCGAACTTTCCAGACCCGCAGGGTGTGTTTCTTCGTCGACCCTGTGGGTACCCTAACCCTGTCATTGTTGACCCAGTGACCCTGGCAATATTTTTTACCTCGACAGGGTACCCACAGGGTCAGGTACAGGGTGAAACCCTCCACAGGGTGTCCACAACCTTGAGCAAAGTGGCCACCGGTGTTCCGCTCGACGGGGTCTGTGAGGGCCTTCACTGTTGCCTCAACGTCCCGAACGCGAAAACTTTTTCCAGGACGCAATTCATCATACAGTTCCGCATCAATATGATATAATTATAATTCTTAATAATATTGTGCAAATGCCTGGGTTCTTTCGGGAATGCGCTCACATCGGCCCCATACGACCTGAGCATCCTTAAAATATTAGGCTCGTTCAAATATCTATGTACCAATGGAACGTCCACGCTTCCTGTTTTGTAAACTTGACGAAATCTCAAGGTATAATGATGTCCATCAGGATCGGCACCCTCTTCTGGAAAAAACTCAAGTAACTCTTCGCTGCCGTGAAAAAAAACTTGAGCAATCATTTTTGAAAGAACTCGTTCGGGTGTGGTGAAACCTCGCTCCCTTAATTTTTTGAAAATGTTTAATATGTTTCTGTGGGTCATTCGATCATTGCTGTTCCGGACAATTTCATAGAACTGGATATTGAAAGATGGTTTACTGTAGAAGTATTGATACAAACATGTGTAACTTTTGGATGATGGCATGGGTCTTTGGGGATCAGCGCCCAGATCAAGAAGAAGGAGAATTGTAGAAACATGCCTACGAGATAAGGCAATAGTTAATGGATTTTCGTATCTTCGGCTAGAAGTCTCGGCGTTAACATCAGCTCCATCGGACACGAGCCTAGAAACTTCGGGGTCGTCCCCATTGTGCGCAGCCTTGTGTATTGGTTTATACCCTTCAGCCATTGTGCAATTACATGTGACGCAATACACTAATTTTAGTTGAGATGGATCGACGAACAATAAGGGCTATTGTTATCGACCAATAAAACACGAAAAAAAAAACGAAACCGTGTTTTCTTGAACATATATGGAGGCGTTTTTCCCCGAAAGCGTGAAAAGAAGGAGTCGGATTTTTTTGGGGCTTGCTCTTTTAACGTTTTCGTGTTTTTGACAGAAACATCGGACAAGCGCACCGCGGGCGCTGTAACATCACTGAGAACGCTAGAAAGACCTGCCAGACTCACGTCCAGGTCTGTTGTGGACATGGACAAGCGGCAGAAGCGGCGTTCAGTCCGTTCTTGGTCCAAAACTAGACATTGCGTGGTGCTCTCGTCTTCAACTGCTGCTGTTGGTGCTGGGGAATTTTTTTCGATCACACATAGCAAACACGTAAACAGTAGAACGAGTACAGCAGCACCACCAAGACCTCCAAAGCGCTGATTCCTTCGGTTCGGCTGTCTATATGATACCATCTCCCGGCGCCGTGCTGTTTCGTGGGTATTGGGTGCTTGGGTGCTGCTCAATAAGGTGTGTGAGAGACGTGTGCCACCTCACCAAAATGCCGTTGGAAAAATTGCGGCGAGATGATCTGTTTTTGGTCGGACACATCAGCATCAATCCACGGCGCCACGCAGCAGTAGAGCAACAGGGCCTCCAACACGCTAATTCTTTCGGATTGGCCATCTATATGATGCTGGCCGTCAGCGCGGCTGCCGCCCTATGATTGTTGAGCTCGTCTACCTTTGGGTAGGTGGTGGTCAAATAAATGAGCTGGCAAACTGAAGAAATCGCAAGCAACACCCAGGTTGCGACACTCTGCCGTGCGCCTGTTGTTGCTGAAAACTGAAAACAGCAGGCCGGATGGACGGGATCTTTCTAAGTGTGTTGTCCTCTGTGCCGGGTGCTGCTTATTGCGCTTTTATCGCTGCTCTATGGTGAGCAATACCATGTCAACCTGTTGTGTGCCGAGCAAAGCGTGTATTCAGGGAAGGAAACGTACTTTTTGCGATGACATCACGAAAAGAACAAGCAAAAAAAAGTCGGGTTTTCTTTTAACCGTTCCGTTTAAAAAAGAACGATTTCGACGTTGCGTTAATAATAACCCTAAGGTGCTGAAATTTCGTACTGCCCTTCCCTACCAATAGCCGAGTCGTTTAAGCTACAGCATGCCTCGATCGGCCCCGGGGTTGACGAGTTATCGTCCCCGGAGAATTAAGGACAAAACCCGCTTTAAGGACGCTTTTTTTGAAGAAAAACCATGTGCGTCCTTAAAGCGGGGACGACTGTAAATGTATCATGCCTAGCAAGACCAAGGCCATGAAGAGACAGGAAAAGGGCCTTCCACCCTCCGCCGCACCGAAAGCGCTTTGTTAACCTCCAGCAAGACCGAAGGGGTGCGCCGAGCCGATGTACGTGCACAGTGAGCTACTCGGTGGCTACCTGATCTCCGGGTGCCACTGCCCCCTCACCAGCACCACATGTTGCTGCGACAGAATACGGCAAGAGTCCTCTGATGCCGTTCGCCGGCTACACAACCATACCGGGTAGGTGCCCGGACAACGCCATGGAAACCTGAGGTAATCTAATCTTTTCCGGCGACGTGGACGAGGTAACCAGGTAACCCCCAACAATCCCCGAGTGTAGCGCAGCGGAGGCGTAAATTCCAGGGGGGCGGCACCTGTCGGCCTTTCGCAGGTGCGCTTGTTTAACCACAATAAAATGGTAGGAAAGCTTAACTGACACATCATGGACCTCATCGAAAGCATGGATAGCTCAACTATACGCGTGGACAAAGACACGAAGAAGGGAAGCGTGATTGACGGTATCCGAATGGTTCTTGGTTGCGACTCGAGCAACGCAAACACCTCCTTGGGGCGATCTGAGCCTCGTGACCGAAATCGAGGCCTGCCACGCCACCCTACAGAACACCGAGCAAGGGCGAGAGACGCAAGAATTCGTCCTACACGGACGCGAAGAGGCCATTGAAACCTTTGATGGAATGCCCACCGGTTATCTCTCTGAGACCGACCGCGCGCAGGTCGGCAAACAAATGATTGAGCAGCACCTCAACGCTGGCGAGCAGCAGCTACATGAACAGCGTTGACCACAGCTACGGGTGGGCGAGGCCTCCCGAAGAGCAATAATATTACTCCTCCCAACCCGCCCCCTCGCTCCCTCACACACTTTTGCCCCCTATTGTGCATGACTGATCACGGGTCGTCCGTTGAAGAGGGTTTGCCTCTTGACAAAAACATTCCAGTTGCCAGGAAGGGCGTCCTTTTTCCAGTACAGATCACCAACTTCCTACTTTCCCACACGACCACGATGCCCGTCTCCCCGCCCCTTTGCGCCGAGTCAAGCTCGTGAGTGGGCGTGGTCGAGTCGTGCAGGAACGGGGTGGCGACGGCCACTGCATCATTGACAACCATATCTTGGCGGCTGAGGATTGTCCCGTTGTCGCGCAACTCTATCAGAGTGCGCCCGTCCAGACGAACGCCGATGTCTTGTAGGGCTCTGTAGCTTTGCACGAGGTCGTCGACCCTCTTGCGCTTGAGGGCCACCCTGCTCTTCTGACACTGAACCTTGCCGCATGAACGACGCCCATGATGCGGGAACGCTCTCAAGTGCAGGAACATCATCCGACCCTGCGCGTGGCCTCAACCCCGGCGAACTCTCAGATGACGACGCTGCTCCGACAACTCGCTTCTTCCCTGAAGCGTAACAGATGCCGACCACCTCGACAACGATAACAAGAATCATCAACACATGACCTGCCACAAACACTCTCGAAAATATAGCCTGGCTATGGTTGCTCTCGCCAGACACATCCACTTTCAGCAGCAACAAATCAAACATGCTGAGGAACACAATTACATGACCCCCCCGTGAAAGCCACATGTCGGACTCAGACTCGTACGGCGACAATATTTCGAACAACAGCGAAAAAAACGAAGTGATTAGCATGGTGATCGCAATTTGGGCCGCATCGTTCGGAAAGATAAAGACGACTACACCCGTCAGCATGACACGGCGTCCGCACTCGACTACTTCGTAGTAGAACCGCTCGGGCCTGTACGGCTCCCACAGCCCGGAAATCGACAGAGCTACGGTCTTGTCCGCACCAGCGTCGGCCAGAACGTGGCGACGTTGAAATAACAGGAGGGCATAGAGCAGGGGGATTCCCACCGGGTACACAACAATCATGATCGCTGCGTACACTTTGAAGGCCTTGTGCTTAGCATCCGTGCAGTGAATACGGTAGTCCGCCCGAAGGTATTCGACGTCGTCATCAAGTGTCTCGCAAGCGAAGGTTTGGAACACCGTTGATGAAACTGAGGAATACACCACGAACGTCAAGAACAGTAGAGCCGTCTGATGTTTGTGGTAGATCTTCTCTAATCCACCAGTGTCTGCGGATGCGCTGTGCCTACGTATCACGATCCCGTATGTCATCGCCAAAAATCCAGCAACGACCAGCGGTCCTATGGTATTGACGAGAAGTCGGTCGTGGAAGTCCATATCCGACCACAAGCACCCGGCCGCCAGCACGGAACCAATGTCGAAGTTGATCACGTCGATCGCGCTCAGAAAGTCTTGGTACAAGCCAGGAAAGGTGACATTCGCCGCGTCAGCAAACTGCGCGGGAAGAAGGCATTTTCATTCAGGTGGAGTTAGGGCATGGCGGTCGAGCCCCCGACTCGATTCGCTGTTATCCAAACGAGTGTGTTCCCGTCCTTTCGCTCAGTGCTCTATCGAGCTTCCTCGCTCTACAACAACCCATTTTGTACAATGGGGGCGTACCTGGGTCAAAATTTGCCACACAACGACGATAATTTTCAACGACTCGACGGGAACCGCTCCAAGTACCCTGCGACGGAAGCACCCAAAGATGCCCTCTTCATGCTCCGTTGACAACATGTACTGGAAAACTGCCGCAAAAGCCAAGACTGTGACAATCACGGCGATTGCAGCGATGACTGTGAGCCCTCGGCGTCTTGAGCTCGAGCAATGCTTGCAGGTGTGAGCAAGTGACGAAGAATAGTCGGTTTCGCACACTGCGCAATCTGCAGAGGTAGAAATGGGCAAACGCACGCGGTCACAAGGGTACGGGTAAGAAACGTGCGAAAACGCAACCAATGCTTCTGAAACCATCCGAGAATCATCAAAAGCGAGCTCGTACGTCCCTATCTTCCACTTCTCGCTCACATGGTCCCTGGTATCCTGAGGCACAAAAGCTGTCCGCTCCCGTTTTTCCCCCTGCGCAGGCATCCGCATTGTAACACGCCAGGATGATAACGCTTTCGGTAGTTGCACGCCAGTAGCCTTCATCAAGCTTGAGCGTTTCCAACGTCAATCCATCTTCGTCGGCCGAAGTGTGCTCCAATGGGACCTCGCATGTCGGCGTGATGGTACCGTCCGCGATGATGCATTCGAAGCACTCGTCCCAAGCAGGACAATCGACGCACACTGTCTCAAAGCGTGCATTGGGATCTTCCTGCATTTGTAAGACGGAAAAGGTGGACTGTGCCTTTTACCATCTGGTGGTGAAGCAAGTACGTGGCAGACGAAGCCTCGGGCTAGTCCAAGGGTCAAGAGGAATGTGTCACGATACACCTAGGAGAAGAAACAAAGATGCAGGAAACGCACCAGCAAAGCACCACCGCCGAACACACCTGCTCCGTATCGCTTCGAAACCAACCCTTCCCGCAGGACAGTTGATTTCCGTTGAACGTTGAGTCATGGATACTCGCAGACTCGACCACATCAACAGCGAGTCCACGGCTGTGAGCGATGTTGTCGAGGAATGCACAGTCGCTGACAGTCGCTTCACCACCGAGCCTCATAGCTCCGCCGACATCTGGCAAAGCGGATTGGTGACGACCGGTTGTATGTGGTGCATTTCCCTCCCAAGAATTTTACATCCTGCCAAAAAAAAATGCTCATAGCTTGGAACCCTCACCTGCCGAGTTGCCCTCAAAATGACAGGAAAAAATATTTTGAAACCCGGCCAAGGTCTTCACAGCCCCGCCGGCCTCCTCCGCCACGTTATCCGAGAAATTGCACCCCGAAATTGTAGAAGGCTCGTCTTGCAATTCTCCCGCGTACATGTACACCGCCCCCCCGTTTCCTGCACGGTTGTTGATGAATACCGCGTCGGTGACGTGGGAAAATTCGGAATCACTCATCACGTAGATTGCACCTCCACCATCGTTAGCGGAGTTGGAGTTGAACTGGGTGCCGTTGCCATCCCAGGAGACGGTCGAATATAACGCGTGGATTGCACCTCCACTATCGTAAGCGGAGTTGGAGCTGAACTGGGTGCCGTTGCCATCCCAGGACAATTTCGAAGAATACGACGCGTAGATTGCACCTCCATCACCGTAAACGGAGTTGGAGCTGAACTGGGTGTCGTCGCCATCCCAGGACACGGTCGAAGAATACGCGCGGATTGCACCTCCACTATAGTTAGCGGAATTGGAGCTGAACTGCGTGTCGTCGCCATCCCAGGACACGTTGGAAAACCACCACGCGCTGATTGCACCTCCATTACTGTTGGCGGAGTTGGAGATGAACTGGGTGCCGTCGCCATCCCAGAACACGGTCGAAGAATCCGCGCCGATTGCACCTCCACTATCGTTAGCGGAGTTGGAGCTGAACTGGGTGTCGTCGCCATCCCAGGACACGTTCGAAGAAGAAAACGCGCCGATTGCACCTGCCATCACAGCGAAGTTGGAGCTGAACTGGGTGCCGTCGCCATCCCAGGACACGGTCGAAGAAAACGCGCGTATTGCACCTCCACTATCGTAAGCGGAGTTGGAGCTGAACTGGGTGTCGTCGCCATCCCAGGACACGGTCGAAGAAAGCAACAGGCCGATTGCACCTCCATAGTAAGCGGAGTTGGAGATGAACTGGGTGTCGTCGCCATCCCAGGACACGGTCGAAGAATACGACGCGTAGATTGCACCACCTCCACCATCGTAAGCGGAGTCGGAGCTGAGCTGGGTGCCGTCGCCATTCCAGTAAGCGAAGTTGGAGCTGAACTGGGTGCCGTCGCCATCCCAGGACACGGTCGAAGAATACGACGCGTAGATTGCACCTCCATACTCGTTAGCGAAATTGGAAATGAACTGGGTGCCGTCGCCATCCCAGGACACGGTCGAAGATTCCGCGTAGATTGCACCTCCATCATCGTTAGCGGAGTTGGAGCTGAACTGGGTGCCGTCGCCATCCCAGAACACGGTCGAAGAATACGCGTAGATTGCACCTCCACCATCGTTAGCGAAATTGGAAATGAACTGGGTGCCGTCGCCATCCCAGGACACGGTCGAAGAATACGCGTAGATTGCACCTCCACCATCGTTAGCGAAATTGGAAATGAACTGGGTGCCGTCGCCATCCCAGGACACGGTCGAAGAATACGCGTAGATTGCACCTCCATCAACGTTAGCGGAGTTGGAGCTGAACGATGTATTTCCGCTGAACGAAACGCTAGATTGATTCGTCAAGATAGCCCCACCCAACGAAGCGCTGCCATTGCTCAAAGTCATGTCGGAGAGGTGCAATGTTGAACCCCCGTCTACAACGAACAGTTGCGTACTGCCACCCCCATCCGCACTTGCGCCTGGTCCAGTCCCAGTGATGTTGAGCGATGTGCC
Source organism: Ectocarpus siliculosus (assembly GCA_000310025.1). Classification (NCBI taxonomy): domain Eukaryota; class Phaeophyceae; order Ectocarpales; family Ectocarpaceae; genus Ectocarpus; species Ectocarpus siliculosus. The sequence goes on along the minus strand of FN648735.1, from coordinate 33,791 downwards.
ATCGCTGACGCGGATTGTTGCTGTCACGAAAACTTCCTCACCCCACTGTACATTGAAGTAACCGTTCGAACATAGAACGGAGGTTGCCAGAATAACCGCGTCTTCGGTGCTGCCGACGGTAAGGGAGCTGGTGCCGACGCTGCACTCCTCAAGTTCTAGGCTCCGAGCGACGGCTGCCATGTAGCCCATACACACAACCTGGGTGAGACTCATCTGCGCCAAAGACGGTAATGGTTTCGGTGGTCGAATCGAGCTTGAGGCACTGACGTTTATGCGCCAAAGTGGGTGGAAGGAATACTGTATTTTACCAAGTTCCTTGAGAACCACTTAAAAACCCGATTGCCACGCTCGCAACCACTGTCACGTTATCGAAACGTTATGAGCTCGCAGAGGGCTCCAAGCCTTGTGTGGTCATTGTCCTGGCACTTTGGTCACTTGCACCAAATATAAAAAAATTACCAAACGGCATACCGACCAACAGCGCATACGCCACTGAAGGCGCCCTCGGTTTGCCTGATGGAGCAGGTATACTAATTAAACTGGACGGGAGCGGGGAACAGTTGGGGTGTTTCGGGGTCGCCGGTACGCTAAGCTACACCAGAAATCTTCGCCACGGGGCGGCGCTTTTTTGGGCAAATTTGGAGTAAAACGCATTAAAATGAGAGTGCACCAAGCGCTCGTGCTCGCGGCGTCGAATCGCCGCTGACCTATCAGCCTCGCGCAAGGACCAACTGGTCTCGCAGGCCGTCGTAAACCTTCTACCCGGCCGCAACCATGGCACTGTCAATCAGGTCTGCTAGATGGTCGAACCCGGTCATCTCCTTGATTTGCCTCGCGCACTTGTCCTACAACTTTTTGGCGTCAGCATTAGCTTCCACACGTGGCTCGAAGACTCCAATGGTTTCATTTATGACCACGTATGTTCCCACGAGATAGCGCTGGGAGACATTTGCGGGGCAGATACGTTCCGTGTTACGGAAAACCAGAGGTTTCTCCGTGTCTCACAAGGGGAAACGTTTTCCAGGTTTGGCCTCTGGTATGAGAGCCACCCGGCTGGAAACACGTTTAGAGATTGAGATGAGGTTCACGGAACCTTTGCCGAGGGCATGACGTAGATAATTTCTCCACTTGGTGCCGGGGGGTTGGGGGCACTGGCACCCTTCACTACGCTCGGCCTCGCTCGCGATAAGGAAAACCCAGGGGGCGGCACTTGTTGGGCGCAGTTGAGTAATTACCAAGCGCTCGTGCTCGAGGTGCCGGCGCTGCGTACGGGACTGGCCTACTCGGTACCGGAGGGGCGCTGTTCGGGAGCGCTGGGAGCGCCGAGGGGGGAGGGTATCGGTGGTGAGGGGAGGGCAATCGGTAAGGGGGGGGGGAGGGGGCATCCCGAAAATATTTGCTGCAAACAAAATAAATATTTTCAGTACAGTAAATGTTCTAGAAAAAACAGTGAAAGTAAATTCCAAAAAACATTTCGTGAAAATATTACATAGAAAATTCCAAAAAATAAAATATTTCCGAAGGGTGGTCGACGTGACCGAAGTGGATCAGACGAGGACTTTGAGCCAATTTGCACCAAACCCCACCCGAAAGAAACATTTTCAGTCACCCGAGAACAAGTTTTGTGATGACAGCAAAAAAAAAATTCCCCGCCCGACCAACACAAAAAAAATATTGCCAGGCGCTAATAGAGGAAAACCACAATGCTAGCGGTATACGAGGCGAAGAAGTTAACTGCCCCCTGAAAGCCGAACTTATCGATAGCTTGAAAGCGAGAATCGTATCACATGTCACCAGTAGATGCGAAGAGCTGGATGAACACTCATTGGTGCGGTCAGAAGACCACCGCGAAACCAAAGGCTTCTACAAGATATCTTTTCAAGTCGCTCGAGGACCCAACACTGTTCAGAGGCATCGTCACCAACGGTCCAATGGCCCGACTTGCTGCCGAAGTGAACACCATATCTCCACAGATATTTAAGGATTACCCCGATATTTCTAAATCTCCGAGAGAACAGAGGGAGTCGTCGGTACTGGATATGGGCGTGTACACCAAGAACAGACTAATGAGAGGCCCAAAGGCTTCCAAGGGCGTCGGAAGTCGAGGCTTCATGCCATGTGCCGGATCAGAAGCGTGTGATCTGGAGGATTTCTTTATATGTAAGGACATACCAATGGACGATTACCGCGACTACGATTTCGTCCCCAACATAAGAGAGCGAGCAGCAGCGAGCAATCGCAGTAGACAAGAGTCAGACGCGAAAAGTGGCACCTACGACAGCACAGAGTGACCTCGAGAGCCAGATTCAATGCTATCTGCGTGCAACCCAAACCACCGACACCATGAAGGTCGTTTTCAATGGTTTGTATGGTGCACAACAGCTACCAAGCTACAGAGTGGACGGACTGGGCGAAGTTGTCACGTATGTGACAAAGTGCATGGACGCAATGGCGCATTTGTGAAAGAACTCCCGACCAAGGCATTCTTGTACACATGCATGTCTTCCATGAGAAGCGAAATATTGCTCATATTCGGCAGGGTTTTGAAGACTGCAAAAGTATTGGACACCATCGTCCCAGAAGACGGCAGGTCCCTGACATCCGCACAATAAAGGACAAGTGCATCAACATCACTGCCGGCATGAACACCGGGAAAACATATAGAGCCAACCAACTTAAAGAGGCCCTCGGTGAAACCCTCACCGAAAAATGAGGTTTGAAGACCTCGGAAAAAACATGCCATCCCGGAAGCTTCGAATTCTGGTTGTCACATGCAGGGTATCCATGGCTCCCAGGCTAGGTATGAGGTTTAAAGGCTTTGACCAATACACCGATACCATAATACGAGTATCTGCACCGCACCGACAGACTCTACGATATCATAATCGACGAAGTTAGGTCAGTACTAACCTCGGCGACCACGTATGACGAACAGGAGTTCTCTGGCTCGCAACATGGAGCGGTTGAAAATAAAAATGGCCCACGCTAAAAGGGTTATTTTGTCTGACGCCGATAGCGACCTCGACGGAGCTGTGCAGTACTTCATCCACAATAACTTCACCAGCTACACCGAGGAAGGCCGAATCAAATGGGTTCCGAACCATATCACCAATCTGTGGGCCTACAACCTCGCAGAAACGAGCCTGAAATACAGCCACTGGTACGCACATTTCTTGCTACCGACGCATAGTGGAGGTGGCAATTTTGTTCGGGCATCCACGCCAGCTTCAAACAACCACCTACGCACAGGGAAGGTGGCAATTTTGTTCGGGCATCCACGCAAGCTCATAACAACCACGTACACACAGGGGAAGTGGCAATTTTGTTCGGGCATCCACGCCAGCTTCAAACAACCACCTACGCACAGGGGAGGTGGCAATTTTGTTCGGGCATCCACGCCAGCTTCAAACAACCACCTACCCACAGGGGAGGTGGCAATTTTGGTCCGGCATCCACGCCAGCTCAAAACAACTACCTACGCATAGTGGAAGTGGCAATTTCGTTCGGGCATCCACGCCAGCTTCAAACAACCACCTACGCACAGGGGAGGTGGCAATTTTGTTCGGGCATCCACGCCAGCTCAAAATAACCGCCCCACTGAAGAGAAGCAGCTGAAACCAAGCCGAGTTTCGCGATTTGCTTCACCTGTAGTGCATTTTTACGCATTTTTTTTCCTCGTTTAACCAGGAACGGAACAAAGACTTTCATGTTCTTGGCCAGCGACGATTGGACGGTCCTGTCTGTTGTAGTTTACTGGTTCTGAGATAACAACATAGGAAGCCAATCAAAGAAAAAGTGTACGGTAAGTGTAAGAAATATAGGTGAGTGCTGTGGCAAACTTTGGTGCCCTGCCAGTGGATCGTTTTGGGTACACGAGGCCCATCTTTAATTTATTTTCGCACAGGGTTACGTAAGCTCACACGGTAGCTCTCCGCTGCCAGAGGAGAGGGGAGCTTCAGCACTGCATATCAGGCCTGTGCAGGTCATTTGTGAGAATCAAGAGCACTTCAGGGCAAACACAGGCGGGCTGCGACACACCACAGATAAAATGCAACCAAAATAAAATTATTCGCGTCACCCTAAAAAAAGAGGGAGAAAAAAAAGACTTGGGTGAAAAGGAGGGCTGGAGGATAGATATGTCAAGTATCGGCGAGCACCGAGGCTGTTCTGTCTCGCTGTTCTCAACGGATCCTCCGCGGATCCTCTGCGAGAGAGAAGGCGGGCCACAGCACTGCATATACTGTTAGGGGTGTCAATCGGGCACATTTTGGAGGCAAAAAAACGGCCGGTCTATTCGGCGATTTTGGGGGGGGCACACGGATTGGGTTCTTTTTCGGTTCTTTTGAATGCCCGCCTATTATACTGATTAAACAGTACATTACTCAGTTTCTTTGTGCAGTTAGACCTGCGCCCAGGCCAAAGCGTGGCTCTTCATACGTTACACAGACCTGGACACAAGTCCAATTGAGGTGACTGCGAGCTCGGTTTTCTCTTGAAGTTAAAGGGCGGACGAACAACCCCCAAAAACTAGGTTTTTCCCGGTTTTTTCAGCTGTTCTACTCACGTCCAAGGCGACCTTTGCTCCTATCGAAAAAGCGAGCTCGCAGTGCTCTACGCTGGGTTTACAGCCTAACCCACACAACAAACCGAATACGAATCGCATCAGCCACCCCCGATATCTAGATGTCCGAAAATGGCCCCTCCAGCGGCTCTGCAGCGCCTGCTGCAGCCCCCGCACGTGACCCTACCAAAAAAAAAAAACGGAGGTCCGCTTTCGGCAGCAGCAGGCGCGCTGCACGAAATCTGAGGAAAAGTGG
>FN648735.1:14780-27511 GCA_000310025.1 Ectocarpus siliculosus | reverse complement strand
GTTCTTCAGAGATGCTCGCGTCTCTATTTGCAACTAGATGTCATGTGTTGGATGCGTTTTGTTGTGGAGGTCATGTGGTGGTGGGAGGGTTGTTTTCAGTAGCTTCCTTCGTACGCGTGAGGTCTTTTCGCGTGTGACCGAAGTTGAAGTTGAACGAGAAGTTTTGTGATTTTTGATGCGTTCGTGCGCGTGAGCACGCACTCAACAAGAGCGTTGAGAAGCATGGTGTGAGAGATAGCAAACGACGCTCGACTCTGTCGTTATCTACCTGCGGCCTTCTGAGCTGCAGCCTTCGTTTTGTACACATGATGGTGGTGTTGCACACGGAGAGGCAGAGCGATAAAATGATGTTTGTGAAAGTAATGTTTCGCTGTTGATTTTTTTCCGACGATTTTTTTCCGACGATTTTTTTCCGACGATTTTTTTCCGACGATTTTTTTCCGACTTGAAAGCAACGTCACTCAACCGCCGTCCACATTTACTCCGACTCTAATTCTGCTGCGGTCACCCGCGGCCGCCGATTCCCTTCCTTCTCTAACGTAACCAGCAAATCATCTGCAGCTTCCGGTTCCAATACTCTTTTTCTGCTCAAGTTTTCGGCCGGTTTTCGTGCGTGGGAGACAGCCTTTGCTTCCCTTGCCTTCTCCAAAACCTTTTTGCCAGCGGCACGGATTTTTTCGCCCGTCGCATCTGCGCACACGATATCTCTAGACTCGGCTGACTTCCACCCCCCAACACGAACAATATCCATCTCAGCCATGTCCGTCTTCTGTGCGCATGAGTCGAACTTCGAAAAGAAGGCTTCGATCAACTGCTGGTGAATGGGAACAAAGTAGAATCGGTGACACACCAACTTGTACAGGAGGGGAAAATCGAACAGACGCGCCAACGCTGACGTACCCTTTGGTGCACCCTGGTCAACCTCCTTGTCACCCCACCCAGAATTCGCATACTGCTCGAGTTCGTTCCTCACAGAACGGTCGCTATCAATGCGTGAAAACAGCCCGAACGTCAACTCATCTTTCCTTCTTGCATCGGTGGTTCCCCCCAAATCCTTCACGAGCTGCGTTCGGTATTCCCTCTCCCTTTCCGTGCGCGGCTCTCCCTCGTATAGAGCAGACCAAGCTACATGAAGGAAGGCACGCGCAAACTCCGGCCCCACCGCCTGCTCTACAGCCCCTTCCCCCATGATTCCTGTCCGAGCGAAAAACGAGGGGCATCCAATCCGCGCCATGCTCAGAGGTAGCTGCTGATGCCGCTCCATCCACTTGATCCATCGCTGCTTGAACTCGGCAAAAAACCCTTGTCCTCACTGAAGTTTGTCATGAATAATTTCGCCTGCAGCACGACAGCGACAGCGTTTGCGACCAGTTCAAGCGGTAAAAACATTAGTGTCACCAGGCAAAAAGCAGAAGCAGTGGCACCAGTACTAGCGACAAGCACCAGCCGTTACAAGCAGTGAGAGGTAGTGGCGCGACAAGCAGAGGGAGGTAGTAGCAGCAAGAGGGTGCGGAGAAATGTGGAGGGGGTAACGACGAAAGCAAGTTGATGAGAGAGAAAAAAACGTGAAAATTCGCGATATTGCAAACCACCACGGCCGTTCACACAGCAGCAGCAGCAGCAGCAGCAGCAGCTCCAGGCTGAACCCCTCTCTGTTCCAAACTGCAATACTCAGGCCCGCCACCACTCACCATCGCTTCAGATAGGGTTGTTTGAACGCGTTCCAGGACCGCTGCGAAGTAGGTCTTGGGGTCCTTGCGGATAGTCTCCAACTTGACCAGCAGCAGGCGAGAGAAATCAGCCACCTCCACCAAACGCATCCCAGGAAACAGCTGCCGACCGACCCCTTCGCCCTTCAAAAAGAACCCGCCCTTGCCACGAATCCAGTTGTACGCCCAGTCGAACAACAGCTCCCCGAGCCTTGCCGTGAACATAACATGCACACGAACCAGAGGGTCTCGCAGCATGTACGCCGATTGGAGCCAGTAGTTCCTGAATGTGGTCTTGTTGAGGTTGCGAGCAGCGTACTCGCAAAAAAGCCACTCAACCTGCTCCCAGCGTTTACACAGGAGCTTGGCCCCGTCCATAACCACCATCCAACGCGTCTCGGCAGGTCTGACCAACTTGATGAGCCATGGCTTCGCGTCCGGGAACTGCTGCTGCACTACCCTCTTCCACCGCTGAAAATTGGCGTTCGAGGATTCCGAGCGGCTTGTGTTGTACCAAACCATACCAAGAAGGGAGAAAACATGGTCGCGCTCCCACTCATGCCAGGAACCCTTACCAAGCGGGCCCATGAAGTACACACTAGTCATGCCCGCAGTGATAGAGATGTGCAGGACGTGTAGAACACACCCCAGGCGATGCGCGTGAATGATGGGCGGCTCAACCTCGCTGCCGCCGCCGCCGCCGCCGCTGCTGCAGCTGCTGCCGTTTTTTTCAGCAGCAGTAGCGGCGGCGGCAGGTGTCGGCGTGGCTTCACCGCCCGGCTGCTGCTCGGGTGTGTTATAAGGCATGTGTTGTAGAGTGGAACCGCGCAGAGGTGTTGTGGTTGTGCCCACAGCAGCAGTGCATATCAGAGCTCACACACGAGCGGCGCAACGGCGCCCTCGCGCGTACACGTCAGCTGTTTTTGGGGAGCTTTCGGACCGTTCCGTGCAATTTAATTGGCCAGCTGATTTTCCATCAGCAAGATCCGAGGTCGTTTTTTCAAATTTTTTCCTATAGGAAATTTGGCCGATTGACACCCCTAACTGTTCGTGTTGGTAACTTGTGGACATAAAAGCCCACTTTGAATGGCGAACGGAGGATCCATCAAAAAGGAGACAGCATCAAAAAGGAGACAGCTGTCACAGCCCGCCAAAAAAAAGAGGGTGTGAACGCGACATTGGCAATACATGCCCCAATCCACGTACCCGACAAGGCGGTCGTGCACCAGGCCTCGGCTACACACAAGCGGGGCCGGGATTTTTTTCCACACCACAGTGTCGAATGCCCTCGGACGCCAGGCATCGCGTGGGGTGTACATCACGTGCTCGCGTGGAATGAGCTAGGTTCCACTCAAATTCCTCAAACCTCTAAAACCTCTAGAAAAAGCAAAGCCGCTCCTCCATCACGTGACGCATCTCACCTTCACCGCCGCTGTGTCCCGGCTTCCCGGCGAGGCTGTCGTGGCGACTGCTGCTGCTGCTGTGGTGTGCTGCTGCTGTGCTGCTGCCGCGCTGCTGCTGCTGTGCTGCCGCCGCGCTGATGCTGCTGCTGCAGCTGTGGCCTTTGAAGGGTGTGTGTGGGTTGTGGGAGGAGGGGGGAAGTGGAGGGGTGCCACCGGTGGATTTAATCTAGCCGCTTCAAGTAACCGTTCCAATAGTTTTGGTTCTCTTTTTGTTTTTGTTGCTGCTGCTTCTGAGCACCAAGCAGCGTGTGTGCACCACATTCAACAGCAGTGCACGCCCCCGCCCCCTGGAGACTGCTGGCGACTGCTGGCGACTGCTGGCGACTGCTGGGGTGTGGGTTCCATCATCTTTCCCTTTCACATGTCAATGGTCGCTTGCGTGGAGGATGTTCGTAAAACCGGGAGGACTGCCGTGGTTGGGGAAGGTATTTGGCCGAGGGGGAAAGCCTGTGACCTGCGTGAGGTGAGTGCGTGGGTACCACAGTAGTCTTTTCTCCTGTGTTCGCATACTGGGTTTGCTGGATGCGGACGCTGTCGATGTACCTGTGTACAGCAGTACTGCCGTGGTTGGGGAAGGAATTTGGCCCGAGGGGGAAAGCCTACGACCCTCGCGAGGTGAAGAGCATGGGTCCACAGCAGTCTTCTCTCCTTTGTTCGCACATCGGGTTTGCGACATGCAAAGTGCTGTACCAAGCAGCTATGCGCAGGTAGATACATTGCAAGAATACCTTCAAGCAGACTACATGTGTGTGTGTATGTGTGTGTATCTATCTGTCTAGCATGTCCGACGTTGTACCTGTGCACAGCAGTGCAGCAGTGCAGCAGTACAGCAGTGCAGCAGTAGCAGTACTGCGGATTGTAAGTACATGTGTACCTGTACAGCATCATTGATCACACGTGTCCCGCGTGACGTGCCTGGCGAGGCGAGGGTGCGATGAATGTGTGTGTGTGAAGAGAGAGAACGCTCCTTTGGTGCAGAAACTTCCAGTTGATTCCTTCTTTATAATTTCTAGCCCAACAAACGACCAACAGCCAGCCCTCTTACTGCACTCTTCCCCCCCCCCCCGCATTTGCTAAAGACAGCATTCGTCCGAATGGCAACAAATATATTTCGAGAACTACGATCAACAGCAGACGCCGACAAACGCAGACACGCAAAGCACACGCAGCAGACATGTGTAGCACAAGCAACGCTCACTGCGCATACCTGCTGCCAACACGACTACGCGACAGGCGCCGCATCAGTACTTGTTTCGCTCGAAAGCCACGATAGCCACCTCACGTCAGTGTATCTCTCTACTTTCTCAAACAGCCTATAGAATGCATCCACGTTGGTGGCCTTTGAAAACTTGCTCTCTGTGTACCACGCGCCTGGATTGAACTCGTCGTCATTGGCTACCAACCAGTTCACCAGGCCGATCTTTGCCCTCTTTGGCCTGCCGTCTTTTTTGTGGTTCCTGCGAGCAAGAACCTTTTTGTTGCCCCCCTCTGCCTTTGCTCGTTCGTAAGCTTGTCCTATTGCTTCAACAAGCGTCTTCATCCCGGCGCAGATATCGTCCTTCGGTTTCCCCTGTGTGTTCGAATTGAAAATAAAGGATGGTTGAAATCCACGTGCCAGTTTTACTTACCAAATATTATACAAGACACATCTCTGTATTTTTCCACAATTTATTATCAACACCAACACTCACCGCACTGTACTCCATTTTTGCGCCACCAGGTCCTCGTCCATTTCCGTGTACCGCGTCGATAGTCCTCTTCCCAACAGCCTGAGGGAAATGGCGAGAGTACGTATGAGCGGAGTTAAAAATCCACGTGTCACTTGTACTGACCACTGTAATACACACACCCTTACCTATTCTCAACTAATGAGTTGATACTTGTAATCGCGCTCACCTTCTTGTCTCCTCCGGCGCCGGGAAAAGCGCCACCACTCTTCATCGCCTGCGAAGCCTCACCGATTGCAGCAGGGCCAGTCACAGATCCAGTAGCAGTATCCCCCCCGGCGGCACCACTCCCTCTGACTACAGCCCCGGCTTTGATCGCGGCAAGCTCCTCCTCATCCTTCAACATATTCTCCAACCACTTCATTCGCACCTTCTTTGCCAAAGCTTTCTCGTCATCATCCATTGTGGCTACGGCAGCACCACCCGCACCAACGTCATCGCGACCACCGATGACAACAGCGGGCCTAGCCCCCGAATCAACCGTATGTGTCTGAGCTGCGGAGACGGGCTCAGAGGCGACGTGGGCACTGGGAGCTCCACCTCTCTCGAGGTTCTCGAAATCACCGGGAACAACAGGTAGACCCGTGGCATCGGCAACACTTTTCCCAAACACGTCGGCCCCATCCACCACCTCTATTCCCAGGCTGTCGCTTCCAGACACTGCTTCTTCAAATGTAACGCGTATGCCGTCCTTTGCACACAATCTCGTGGCCATTTCGAAGTACTTTAGAGCCTTCTCTCCCTCATGTGCGAAGAGATGTAGGCGTTGTTTGTGTGAGGGATGGTGTTCTCCGTAGGCCTTAACCTGACCGACCCCACTCTTCCAATTTTTGAAGTGTTTGATCTCGATTACTTCGTCTCTCGTGAAAACGTCGATGGAGCCTGCCGGGGTCCCCCACTCGGTTTGGCCTCGGGTCTGGCGAGCAAGCGCATCCCGGACATCCCTCTCGCTAACTTTGTTTGACGCGTTCTTTTTCGAGTGCACAATTGAGTGGCTCTCGTTTGAGGCATGTGTGCCATCGGGCGAGAGAGCGTCACTGAGAGAAGCCATGTTGCTGGTTGTGTGAAAATGACTGAGGTTGAACGAACGAGCAACAACTCTTACCCGTACAGATTTCTCATGCGGAGATTGCCGCAAAATTATCGCCAGAACGATGAACGTGTGCTACGCACGAATCCTGGATTTATAGGCACGTTTAACGTCCGGAGACGAGGCCCCGTATGTGACAGACACTTCTTTTATAACCACCGGAACTTTTACAAACAAATCTCACACACCACGCACCATCAACATCATCTAGCCTTCCTTATTCTCGTCTACTTCGCTGCATGCAGACACGTCAGCTTTTCCATAAACCCCATGTCCAACCATCTACTTTCTTCCGTACTTCCTCAACTTTCCTGTCGAAACCCGTTGAACTCTTGGTGTCGAAGAAATCACTATTGGTGAACCAATCACCCGGCTGAAAGTCTTTGTCGTCACGTTGCAAGTACCGAACCAAATTCAGTGTTGCAGACTGCATGCGCACGCCGTTCATTTTCTTGTAAACAGCGTCTTCGACTCCTCTCTTTCTAGCCCGTTTCCAAGCTTCGCCGACAGCCCGTGCTAGCTCTTGCATCCCGATGCACTCATCTTCCGACCACAGGTCGTTAATACACGAGAAATTCAAACACATTGGCGGATTTGAGATTTGATTTCAAGACACGTTTGCGTTCATCACGTATCAGTCATTGAAAACAACAACCTACTCACGTTCTCACCTTGTTATAGGACATGCCCCGACGTGAAGCAGAAGCAGCACTCTTAGAAGATTCCCCAGAATCGGCCGCAGGCCCAGAATCAACAGAGGCAGTTGCAGCTCCAGATGTATCGACACCACCCCCGACGGCAGCAGGGACGGAGGACAGCGCCCGTCTCGCTCGTATCGCGGCACGCATCTCATCAACCTTTTCCTCCTCCAACAGCATCGTTTTCATCCTGACTCGCTTTGCAACCATGGCCTCCTCCGCGTCGATGGGGTACGAGGGGCCACCATACGACGGCCCTCCCGAATGCGGGGGAGGCGCACAACCGTCGCCCGATTTCGGCTCGATGCTCATGCTCGAAGAAGCCGGTGCCGTCAGTGCTAAGTCATCATCAGTATCATCCCCAAAGTCCTTGATGACCTTCTCGGGTACCTTTGGTGGTGTCATCTCCATCATAGCCCTCACTTTATCTACAAACTCAGGGATGTGCCACAAGTCAGAGTCTGGAAACTCCGGTAGGTCCTCCCTCTTCCTCTTCTCCACGCCCATGCACCGAAGCCCCCCCTTGAAGTGCAGGTCAACTTTTTCCTTTACTTGAGGAGCTACGCGGTCGAACTGGTACGTGCAGTACGCTCCGACAAGGTTCTGGGGTTGATGTATAAACGAAACGAGAGAGTTGTCACCCGACAAAACAAAGGAGTGTGTGTTTGTGTGTGTTTAGTAGAATGTGAGTGGTTCGCATATTTCGCTTTCAGAATTGCAGTCTCAAATGAACCAAAACATATGAAAAAAAAGTAAGCACATTTGAGATGGTCGCACAAGCCAGACGCTGCGGCAAAAAGTAGGAAATTGGTTTCGACACCAGAAGCAAGAATTTTTTTGTCTTGAAGTGCAGGCGTCAACTGTACCCAATCTACCGTCTACCTCGCATTCACACATCACGGCACTCACATCTCCTCCGGTTTGTTGCTCCCTCGCCAGTTCGGCCATGGCCGGGTGATCCGTGTTTCCCCCCACTGCAAGCAGGTCCTTGACGGCCTGCGAGTCATGTGCGGTCCTCAGCGAGTAAACGTCCGCGTTGTCCACTCCAAAATACGCCCTCATGACCTTAAAAATCTTGCCGAACGTGTCCGCGGTGATCTGCGTCCCGTTTGAATTCAGCGGACCAAAACTTTCGTCTACAACGCCATTGTTGTCTTCCCGTAGGAAAGCGCGCCCAACGAGGCTCATCACCATGACCCACCGGACGACGTCGGCGCCATGGATCTCGTGTTCCTTCAGCACCGTGTCGAGGCGTTTGTTCGCCGTTCTGTGTTGCTTTCCCTTTTTGGGTGGCCTCATCGCAATTCTGCCCTGGTCGTTGTTGTAGTACGCGGTTTTGGCCGAGAGATTCAGTGCTGGCTTTTGTCGGAGGCAGGCTGCGTTGAAAAGACATCCCAGCTGCGTAACCACGCTGAATCGGCACCAATCCTGACAATTCCATTCCTCGACATCTTCCTTCAATCCCTTGACCACTCCCGCGATCCACGCCTTCCCCTCCTTCTTCTCTTGCGGCGTGCGACCGAGAAGATGATCTTCTCCGACTACCACCGAGAAACTACCAGATTCCAAGTTCGCGTTCATGAGACAGGTGGCGGCCCGAAGCTCAAAGTCAGGCGAGTGCCTCAACACCGCCTCCATCAGTGGTCGCACTTTTTCGCCCATGGACATCTGGAAAGCCATAAGGAGCGTAAATTTTCTGTCCTCGGCATCGGGTTGCAGGATGACTCTGTCCCGGCGTGATTTCCTCCCTTCTCCCCCCAGGGCGCCATGTCTTTCCGCATTGCAGCCATCTCTACCGGTCCTGGCCTTCTGGAAAAATCGCTCGCACTCTTTCAAAACTCCTTTGACGATGTCCAGAGACGGGGAGCCTTTCATCACCTTGTCCAGGAGCTTATCGTAACAACGTGTGTGACTGACGTGGTTCGTGTCCAGCGAGCTGAGGGCCAGCGCTGGGAATTCGAACGGATCTCGAGTCCCGCAGGCATTGATAATCACCGGCGTCAAATAGCTGTAGAACGTCTTCGACCTCTCGACGATAAGTCGATAGGCCCACTCGTGCTCCTCTCCAAGCCCGTCCTTCCCGGTAACATGCTCTCCCCTGTGTGTAAATTCTGTATCTTCAAAACTTTCATCCATGTTCTTATCCCAAAACGGATGAGTGCTTCTCAGTACATCCAGCTCCTTCTCCGACAGCGGGTGGAACGCTTCGACGATGTTGCTAGGGCGTCCAAGGCGGTACGCGCACATACACGCCCGAATGAGCGTCGTAAGCTTGGCTGACCAGCTCCCGAGCTTTTTTTTTTTGTCGGAAGGTACCCAACCAGTTCCCCCCCGCACAACCCGGCCCGTGAACAAATGCCCGGACACCACATCATCGGTTTTGAACACTCGAGGTCAGGCATAAAGTTGAGCTCCTTCAGGGACTCCTCGCGTTCAATGAAGGCTTTGATGCCGGGGCTTGTTTTGTGTCCCGGGGGCAGGAGGTCTTGTACGCTGGCCTTGGTGAAGATTTCAAGAGAAAGCTGCCTGACCCTTTCCGTCTTTTTCTTTATTGCTTCGAGATGACGCAGGGGTAGCTTGCTCACGGGGTCTATCTTGTCTTTGGTGGCTGCCGCACGTTGCGTACCACGGTCGACGTCCAGCAGCATCCCATCACTCATTGTCGTGTCGCCCCCCGAGATGAACGGCACGATTTGACTCAGGGTGGTGGTGTGCGCGGCGGCCAGTTGTCGAATGTACCGCGCAACGTCCTGCTCCAGCGTCACGCCTTTTCCATGCCGCTTGGACAGAAGCTCCCATTGACCGATCATCGTCCCGTCTTCCAGAATGTACCGACCGCTCCTGAAAGTGTTCACCTTCACAAACTGGATCTTCCCTCCACGTTTGAGTTGAACCTTTGTCCGCCCCACCACCACACCGATGTCCAACGGGTCAAAGACGTAGTCCAAGTCGTAGTGGTATCGGAGTCGCGTCGTCTTAGACCAACGATTTTTTTCCTCCCCCAACAGGTTTTTGCCATCCTTATCACTCAGCGAGAGCAGATCGATGTTGGCTCGCGGAAAGAAAATGTCCTTGAAGACTACAAAGCCACCTTTCTTCTCTTTGGATAGGAGAGAAAGGGGGCCGGCAAGATCCGCGACCGACCCCACTCCGGCAGGACTTCCCCGCGTGTGAGGCGCCGAACCCTTGTGGTTTGTCGCTCTCTCGGCGGCAAGCTTGCGATTATGTTGGATGAATTTTTCCAAGCAGGGCAGAACCGGTTCCGTCAGCCACCGACTCATATCCGTGGAGTTTACTCGCGCTTGCTTGGCAATTTTCGCACCGCCACCGCTGCCGCTGCCGCTGCCACTACCGGTACTGCCGCTTTCGCTGCCACTGCTGTCACCACCAACATTACCCCCTTCTGCGTCGCTGTCGCTGTCGCTGTCGCTGTCGCTGTCGCTGTCGCTGTCGCTGTCGCTGTCGCTGTCGCTGCCGTTGTCGCTGCCATCCGCGGCACCATCACCGAAATCTTCGAATCCGTTGCCATCGTCGTCCACTTCCATAGAAGCGACCCCCGTGTCACCCCCGTCGGCAGAGTCCACGCCGCCATCTACAGCGACACCGGGATTCTTGGGCTCGATACCACCGCCATCACCAGGGACAGCGGCGGCCTTTGGCTTAGTGGCACCGCTACCGGAGTTCCGTTTACCGCCACCGGCAGAGACACCGGCGGCTTTGCGTTTGCCGCCACCACGACCTCCAGGGACACCGGCGGCCCTGGGCTTAGCGCCACCGCCGCCACCATGGCTTCCGGGGTTCAATAGGACGGGACCACTCGAGGTGTGTACTATTGGACGGTTGTCGGGGTGCAAGTCCAGCTGGGTAGACGTAAGCCGCGCCGGCCGGAGTGCATCACCTTTTACTGGCGCGCCACATGACCTCTTGGGCCGCCCCCCTGGTACCAGTGTCGAGGCGGTGGAAAGAAACGCTGAGTGTTCTGTTTTTTATGGTATCGCGGCGGCTTTATACAACACAAATCAACAAGACACGGTTTGACACGAACAACATAACTAAACTTACCGGCTAGACTGCTCGGCACCACGGTGGCCTCCGGGCGCTGTCCTGTCTCTTGCTCCGTGACCTCCCCCGTCACCTGAAAAGACGAGTGATTTTGCGAATCTCATTGAGATGACACACGCGACTCATGTGACATCATCCAAAACGGAAAAACATTGTTATTTATTACTATTACTATTAATAGTTACCCTCGACATCATCCACACCTGTTCGTCCTGTTCCGGGCGAGCACCCCCTCGGAGGAAGCAGGTGCGCGGCCGGCGGTGACGTCCACCCACGCGTGCACGCCTGGCCAGCCGCTTGCGCCGCACGGCCGCGCGGCGGCGTCTGTCCTGGCGGCGACGCGGGAACCGGTGCTTCTTGTTCTTCCTCGTTCGTTTCCTCCGACCGCCACTGCCGCGCACCCTCCCGTGCTGCCGAGGGTGCATCCTTGTCCACTCGGACCACACCGATGGGAAGACGCAAACCTCCTCCGGACCCCGCGTCCACTCCCTCCACAGCGTCTCGCGAAAGCAAACCTCCTCGTCCTCCTCTGCGAAGAAGCTGTTGTGACCGAGGTACTTCTGGTAGTCATCCCAGTGCTCATCGTCATCCCATGGGTGAGACGCCCAGGAGGCCCGTGAAAAGATGTGGCTCGGATGCTCAGAGCTCGGATCGGTCGTCGCGGCAGCCGGCGGTGAGGCGGGGCTGTCGGCGTCGCTCCAGGTGGCGATGATGTGCTCCGGGATGGGGGCGTGTGTCACAAGAGCCGGTGGTGAGGCGGGGCTGGGGGGCGCGGTCGTCGAGTCAGAGAAGACGCTCTCGCTACCGACGTCGATGTCATTGGGCTTGATAAGACAAAAAAAACGGGCGTGAGCAGAGAATGGGGAAAATGGAAAATGAGTTTGTTTCAGCGTTATTTCGCCTCGTTACTCCGCACGTAGTTGGTTCTGAAGCGAAATACAATACGGTCGCACTGACGACATAATGTACACTTGGACATTACCTTTGCGCCATCTCTCGTAGTAGTGGCGTCGTCGCCCGTGCGGGTGGCAGCCAGTTCCGCCAGGGAGCTGTCGACGCGCTCCTCGATAAAGTCCAGCACATCGCTCGCGCTCCCGACTTTGGTGGTGGCTTCATCGTCCTCATTACCATACTGATAACACATGAAAACAGAGGAGGGGGATGTAAATGCATTGCACCCGAGCACCACTTCTGAGCGTTTACCCCGACACCAAACGAGACCATTCAAAAAAACACACAATTAACTTACGTTGAGTACGACCAGGCTCCACTTCTAAGCGTTTACCCCGACACCAAGCGAGACCATTAAAAAAACACACAATTGACTTACGTTGAGTACGACCAGGTTCCAGTGCCCTTTGCAGTGGAGCTCCATACACTTCTCCGTGGATCCCTCGACGTACTCTACCAGCCCGCTCATCTCTGGCCCCATGGCCAAGTCAAAGCCGAAAGCCTCGCAAAGCGCGAGCATGGCCCTCATTCCACCGTGCCCCCCGCCACCGCCATCATGGTCCATGTAGTCGATGACGCTGCGGAAGTCATCCATGTTAGTTGGGTCCTGGTGGAAGTTGAGGGCCAGCCTCCTGATAGCGTCCTCATCGCACGCAGTCTCTGGGCCATCAAGCCCTTCGCGGATCAAGGGGTTCTTGGTCACGTTGAATACCTTGATGGTCAGACTGCGAATAGCGGTACGTATACGGAAGAGGCGCTCCCTGTCTCCGTTTGTGAACGCACGTTCGACGAGGTCAGGGGCCCATCCTTCCCCGATGGCGTACCCCTGAGCTACCACCTCGAGCCAGCAGTGCCCTAAAGCACCATTGTCCAGGTAGCGCAAATGCTTGCTGGGCACATGCATGTTTCACCTGACAACACAGCGGATTCATATCACAGGAGAGGTGTTTGAGAAGATACAGAGGTGGTTGCGATGCGTGGGGAGCGTAGGTGGCGTCCTAGAGACGCACGTCGGGGATATGGTGTGCAAA
>FN648733.1:10690-59808 GCA_000310025.1 Ectocarpus siliculosus | reverse complement strand
CTGGTGAACCCAGTCGATGCAATCATCAAGAGCCATCTGAGGTTTTGACGTATCGCTCCCATCAAGGGCTCCCAGCCACCGTTCGGTGAAGGTTGTGCTTTTCTCGACGCTGATTGTTGATGGTCGCCCGGCACACGTGCGAAAGTATGTCATATCGCATCACACCAAACATGGAGAGGCTCCAAACGTCACGAGACAGGTAAAAAGGCCGCGTTTTATCAGAGACGGGAAGACATCGCATTATATATCTCGCTCCCTAGGCCACACATCAAATCTGGACTGGCCAATATGTGTTCCCCGTTGCTTTCTCTCGGCCGGAGTAGATTTGCTCAGCAGCTCGTACTCTCAATCGACGGAGGGAAGCAGAGAAGCATGCGCGTGGGGTCCGTTGCGTTTTCGAGCTGCGGTTGCTTCTGTTCTGCTTCACTTGGGAATAGACTGGTGTGCTGAAGGCCTGACAACAATTTTCAACAGACAGCTTGTGCACACGCAGACGACGATTTCGAGAAATTGAATGGACGAGCTGCTCAGAATATCTACTGCGACGGAGAGCAAGGAACATAGAGCACATCCTGGCCCGTTTGGGTTCGATCGGTGCCCAAGGGAGCGAAAAATCAGTTGCGGTATCATCTCGTCTCTGAACAAACGCGGCTCTTCTGGCTGTCTTCGTGGTGTTTTAGCCCATTTCGGCGTCTCCATGTTTCATGTCATGCGCAATTACGTTATTACGCTCGCGTGCCGAGCGACCCTCAACAACCAGCTCCCAGAATAGCAAGCACTTCACCGAAGAGTGGCTTGGAGCCGTTGATGGGAGCGATACGCCACAACCTCAGGGCGCACTTGATGAATACGTCAACTGGGTTCGATGTACACCCACCCCAAAAAAATCCGAGTGACAAATCCGGTTCACAACAAGAAAGGCCAGGCTTTCTTCAGTCGGAATTTTGCCGATCCAGGATCTTGATGATTTTTGGGTTAAGAATTCGGCTCTACAAGAAAGCCTCGGCTTGTGCTTGCTTTAGAATGGTACCCTTCTCTTCCTTCGGGGGAGGGAGAGGGGGGGGGCGTGGCCTCTGTCTTTAGTGCAATGCAGTCTCGAATTGTCCCCGCACTCTTGTTCAACGTGGGTTTTTAGTATGCAGCAATCTCCACTTGACACGTCGATGTGCCCGGCAACCTCGAGCATTAATCCAAATGTGATTTTTCCGATTGCCGCTATCCTGAGTCGTCTATGTGTCCGGGACTGACTCTCTAAACAAATGTATCTGTAAGTTTTAAGTATGCAGCCATCCTCACTCCACCCGTTCATGTGTCACGAGTTTGTTTCATAGCGCACACCTATGGGGGTTATGTACATTTGGGCGGGCATGTATTACAGGGCTTTGCCAACAGCGCCAACCAAGGAGGGGCATGAGGGGGAGCAGGAGTACCTCCGCAGGGCGTACTTGTCAGAGGGTTGATACCGACTGTATTTTGAAAACTACGGCAACTTCGTCGTGTGGGTTGAGTCCTCGTGTGTATTTTGAAAACTACGGCAACTTCGTCGTGTGGGTGGAGTCCTCGTGTGTACAATGTTTTTCAAGAGCATGGTGCAAGACAGGTTAGTTTCGAAACGAGTTTGGAGGATTCTACCCAGTAACGTTCGATGTACATGCAGATCATTCGAAAAGCAGGCGGATGTCCACGTCGGGGTTATGCATCATGTCCATGAGACATCATCAGCAGTATCTAGCATCATGTCACGCTTTTTGTCTACGTTTGATTGCAGTAACACAGGAAGATTGGTCGTCTATGTGCACGTACGTGTGCGCATACACGCACAGGGTCTTGTACATCTGGGTGGTCGACACTCCGTGGTTGACGCTTCGATATGAGAACATTGTTTGTAGGAGGTATGTTTGGAGTTCTATTCCTTACATCTTCCAGACATATGTCGGACTAGGTTTTAAGTATCGGCCCGTCCCCCCCTAATGCGGCGGGCGGCCACACCGGGATGGACGACGGTGAGGGTTTTGGGGAAAGTTAGGAATAAGAAAAAGGAAGACGACACGTTAGAAGTAGCAACAAGGGACGGTGTACGGAGACGCAATGGAGACGTGAAGACGTTCGTCAAGAGCGAGAGGGCACAGGAGGGTGAGGCATCGGCCCTCGCGCCCCCTGTGGGCGGGGGGGGCCTATGGTGTGACAGATGTCGAGTGGGTCTGCGCGAACGGCCGACGTGTGCTGCGCGGCTATGGTCGACGCTGTCAATCATTTACTACAATGTGGTGCTGTAGTACAGTGGTTCGAGACCACCTCTCTACCATTTCATTTTGTGGACAGACTAATATGGAGTGAAGAAGAAATACGATATGGATAAATAAAAACATGTACTGTAGAAAACCAGGGAAAAAAGGAAAAAGGACGGCGAGGAAGAAACACTCGAAACCTAGCCTTCGGGTGCACAACGGCTTGATTCGACGACATGGGCTAGATGTTGCCGAACAATCTTCACGCGTTAGGTAATATTTGCCTTTATATGTGTAGCGCTCAGGCTGACTCTTGCGGTGTGTTTATTTCCGGATTGGATTAGGGGGGGGGGTCCTTGTCTAACCCAAAAATATCATATGGGCGTCTCACGGGTAGACAAAAGGCAATTTCCACCAGCCCAAATACAATAGAGCAGTTTTCAACAGCGATTCCGGCCGGCCTGTTAGAAAATTGGCCCATTTTCCAACAGCGATCCTGTTGGAAAATCGTTGTTAGAAATGGGGGGGGGTACCCCCTGGTCACACCCCGATCGTGCCAAAACGAGGTACTACACCGTCTGCTGGCCAAATTGAGGCCAGTATCATGAGGTCATGCACAAACCCTCTGCAGGTATTCAAACCTCAGGGCGTTCTGCGTCGTGTTGGCCGCACACGAGCCGATAACGTCAACCCTGCAACATTGCTCTGCTGACGTTCTTGTCTTTGGGCCGAAAAGAGCCGTTTTCGCGCCTGCTGCATGTATAACCAGTTCAAAACGCATGCCAGAGAGAGGCCTTCAGCCGTCGACATCCACGAACTGCAGCCAATCGCGTGTGTTGATATTCATACCCTCTGCTCGCGTCCCAGAAACAGAGCGTGTTGTCCAGTTTCGATTGCACACGGCCTGCAAACGTGAATCGAGGTGTGGTTCGGTGTTGTCTTCTTATGACGTTGCTTTTTTAATCTGCCGCTTGCTCCGAGTCGAGTGTGATCAGTGTACAACGCATGCCATCAGAGGCCTTTGGCCGACAACATCCACAAACTGCAGCCACTGGCGTACGATGATACACATGGCCTCTGTAGGCGACCCATAAATAGGGCGCTCGGTGTCTTGTTGGTCGCACACGAGCCAAAACCGTTTACTGAAGCAAGTTGTGACTCACAAGAACACGAATCAGCATCTTTTTTCCCCTCAGAAAAAAATATAACTCGAGGAATCGTAAGACGGTCGTTTCGATCTGGATAACGTTTTGGGTGCAGGCCACCCCCCCCCCCCCTCCCAAAGAAAAAAAAAAATCTGAAATAATCACACCGTACGAATCAACCTGAACGGGTATTTTCCTTGAATTATCATCATATTGCCCCCAAGCCAAAAAGGTAAGGGGAAAAATCTGATGATTTCTTGTTTTTGTTGTTTTCACGGGTCTGATTTTTTGTGTCTCTTGTCTCAACTCGATCAGAAGACCACGAAATCGATTCCAACTGTTTATTGGAGCCTCTTGAATTTTCCGCGCCGCCGCCCAAGCGAAAATATTAAAAGTCAGAAACGCCTCAGACACCGACCGATACGGTCGCTTGGGCGCGGCAAGAAGGTCAACATAGTTATCAACCTTCTCACCCAAAGCAATGTTCCGATTGTAAACATCGAAGCCATGGTTCGAACCAGGTGAAACCACCTTGATTAGAACGCCACGCCATTTTATCTGCAACCAACAGTAGGCTTGTCCATGACTAGAGATCTAGCTGGGTGACGAAGGCACTGAAGCAAAAGCAAGGAATATATATACCCGATATCATGACAAGATGATGACATGAAAGCCGTCTTGGTGACTAGAAAACTACATGCGCTAGCAATCATACAGAAAGGCTAAACACACGTATGTATCAAGTAATACCTGACGCTGAACATCCCCCGCCCTGCCTTGGTCACTCTCGAGAAACCCAGGGGAAATGGTGTAAAGCTCTTTCCCCTCCCCGCTTGTCAAACTTGGTGTACGCTGTACTTTCCTCGAGTCTCGGAAAAAAGACGAAGAAATTCCAGACTCTACATTCCCCTCCACTTTCTCAAGCACAGAAATGCCACTAGTAGACTACTCCATTAATTTACAGTCAGCAAATAACGAATCCTCTGCCCCCCACCCCGTCAGAGTTCTCAAACAACCATCTCCCTTCACTTCTGACCCGTGTTTGAATCAGCCTTCGATGTATTTCCAGTGAGCACGAGCGAAACATATGCACCTGACACATTCAAGAATAGTATGCTACAAACTCCCGGACAAGCTTTTCCTTTGGGTTGTCGGCGCAGCCAGTACCGTCACCATTTCCTTTCTTGAACTGCATTGTTTTCCTTCACTCAACACAGGAAATCCTACCGATGACCGCGTGTTTTCACGCCCAGCATATATGTACATATACATACACGTTTTCTACATTTTCCGTTCGGTATTGGCCCGGTGGAGCTCAAGCGCCGTCGGCACGTCTCCAAGCATGGAATCCGCTTGGAGTCACTTGTGCCCCCCCCCACAAATTCAAAGGACGAAATGTACACCGAACGACCGCAACAACATCGAGGGACAATTCTTGGGTCGTCTGTGCTGTCCAACCAAAAACGCCAGGAACACACACCTTGTAACATGTATCCACCAAGCACACAAACAATCATTCATCATGATGAATTACATAGGGCCACCCACGCACACGTAGTTTTTTCCGCACACAAAACATGAAACCAATGGACAGTGCCTTCATGCCCACAACACCAACGTCAATATCCTACTGCCTTCCGAACACATCACCCCGAAGCCCAAAGACTTGAACAGCGTACCCGGTGAACCTCAACTCCCTCGGGTAGACAGTGTGGGTAATACCTCTGGCGTGTGTTCATGCATCGAACACCTGGACACAGGTTTCCCAAAGTTGTTGGTGTAGCCAATACGGTCACAATTTTTCGTTGTTCTTGAACTGCATTCCGTACCTCTACTAGACGCCATAATCGATACAAAATGAAAGTTTGTTGTCGAAGACCGAACAAACTGCGGTTTATTGTGCACGGAAGAATTCGGAAACATCTCCCAGATCTACGTGTGTATTTGGGTTCTTGTCGTGCCGCCCTGCAGGCGCGTTGGTTCGGATGTCTTGGTTCGGTTTTCTGGGGTCCCAAAAGAGAAAGGTCTCACGGAGTTCTCATTCTGCTGATCGCTGCTCCTGCGGCAAGAGTTTGATAGACGCTTGTCCACTGGACCCAAGGGCGACGTTGTGAGAAAGACAATGCAGCCCGATTTGGGTCACGCGGCAAAAGGGCAGCAGCTAGCTACATCGAAATTTGGACGATAGCTAGCAATCATGTCTTGGCTTTTCTCTCACTGGACTGAGGGACGAGGGCGGGATGATGATGAAGCATGCTTGGCCGGAGCGCACTGCCGCGTAGGGGACTGCTACTCTGGAACCCAACACCCCGTGTGGTATGTGCTTTCTTATCAAATCCCATCATGGGTTAGCAGAATCATTCATCTTATGACAGCAGCACTGCCACCGTGTGAGCGGTGCAACTCCTACGTACCGTATATGCAAATAATATCGGATGTATTCATACGACGCCGCCACATGAGGTCACACAACAAGCGCCTTCGCCCGTAGTCTACTCAATGTTCTGCTGTGCGTGGTGCTAATTGTACGAGGATTGTGCGGGAGCTACTTCTCGTCTGCCTCGCCAACGCGCGGTTTCTGCAATCTATCTATGTTGCACGTATGCATTGTACGCTCATCGAGAGGCCCCTTTGTACGGGAGTGCGTGCACTGTAGTCGTCCGCGGTCATGCGTAATTTACCCTCAGACCGCTCCTCAACCGAAGTGATCGAACGCCCGCGTGGCAACGTAGATTCGGGGAGACTGTTTCGAGACAGCAGGCACACAAGATAACACACCCCCTGGGCCGATTGTTCAACGAAAATCGCGTACACACATTCACGCACACCAAGAAATGTCATAGAACGCTTCGAGACAGCAATCGTGTGCCCGAAAACGTACGCACAGATGCATATACATGCACACATACTTATACGTGAATGTATGCGCTCGTTATAAAACGATGTATACGTTTGCTGCGTTTGGGGCGTTCTGCAACATCCTTGACATACTAAGTCTCTTGTACGGTGCCCTGTTACTGAGTGTGTGGCTGGCTTCGGCCACTGCCGCACTCTCAGTAGGTTAGTCGGATCCGGAGTGCAAATACAAACAATAGTCACTTTTACGGTGCCCTGCTTCTGAGTGTGTGGCTGGCTTCGGCCACCGCCGTACTCTCAGTAGGATTAGTCGGATCCGGAGTGCAAACATTTACATGACATCACAAGTCGCTTGTACGGTGCCCTGCTACTGAGTGTGTGGCTGGCTTCGACCACCGTCGCACTCTCAGTAGGTTAGTCGGATCTGGAGTGCGAAAGTTTTAGAGTGCTTTGACCTCTGTTTTTTCAGGCCCAAAGTAGACAACATGTATTGTATGCCACATTTTAATGACCCTGTGGGGTTCGTTCGCCATCCGCACGCCTCCAAGCACGGATTCCCCTTTGCTTCAGTTGTACCTTTTTGCCACTTGCCTCAAGTAAACGGAATGGCAAGCTGTACATACATGCGTACCCCCTCATTCACGGCACAAAATGTACACCCGAGGAATGCACCAACATCGATACTGACCTCTCCCGGGTCATCTGTGCTGTGCAGGCAATAACCGCCGCTGCAACGCCTTGTACCATCTATCCACCGAGCACTCAAACAACAATCATCACCCAAACATCCACTTCGTGATGAACTACATAAGGCCAGCCACGTTGTAGAATATTTGTCGAGCACCGAAACCATAAAACCAATGCATACAGCCTGATCATGCACCTAACATATAAGGTAAAAATCCCACCACCTTCCCAACACATCAACCCCAAACCAAAAGACTGCAACAGCTTCCCTTGCAGAATACTTCATATTCATTGGGTGGTCAAGAAATTAACACCTCTCGCGTCTGATCATGATATGGTATGTGCTTTACTGGAGATCCCCCTTTGTCAGGGCGGCATTCGGAGTCTAGATCAACCTGGGCTACCCACGCTGTGTGGCAAACATTCACCTTTCAACGGGGCCGGAGGCAGCAAGAAAAGAAGCACGTAAATTAAAAAGTCAAACAGTTTGAACCAGTGGGAATACGGTGGCCGACAACAAAAGACCGCCTCGAGACATGAAAGCAACATGCACGTTGCCAATTGGAATGAAACATAAACTGACGCAGCCAACCGAAAAGCAAGGAAGTTCATTCAACGCACCACCCTAACCAATTGAAAGCAACCAACTCGCACATGGAAACACACGAACCCCCGAAGGGGTTCATGCCATCTTTGGGATACGTCGTGCTTCGGTAAGCGTGGTCGCGTCCGCGGTAGACTGTCAGCTCATTCAACCACCTTGTTGATTCCGAGAACATTTGAACGTGCACGGCAAGCGTGGACGAGAAGGTCTCAAGTTTGTTGTTTGTTCCCCCTATTTGTCAAAACGATCGTGCTGGAACACGGGCCTATCGGTGAGGTTTTGGGAGTAGCAGCCTGCAACAAAATTGTCAACACACCAGACAATAAGTTGCACCGGGCTTCACACAAATCCCGCTCGTGCCCCCCCACCCCCCTTCCGTCCTACAGTACTCGTGTAGGGTGGGGAGCCTGAGGTTGCAGGGGAACGGCGTAATTTGATATGAAGCGTATTTCATCGGTAATGCGTATCCACAGCCGCATTGATTGTTTTCTTTCGAATTGCCTTGATTAATATTTCTGTGGCCTACGGAGGGAGACATCCCCCGTACCACACGTTCCGCACGGCACAAAGCTTCTGCGGTATTCTAACGTGTCTCTGCTTCTATAACACAAAATCTCCCTCCGAGTACTACCAGACGGGACGAAACTGTTGCACAGTAGCAGTATCGGACGATTGAGCCTCGCGATGGTACGCACTACCATTCAGAAAACACCCAATTCGAAGTCGTGCGATGTCTGCTTCGGGATGGAACAGTTGTTGTTGTTGTCTTCACATTAACAGTACAACCCGTCGGGTCGTCCGATGTCGTGCATTACGCTTTTATTACCAACACAGAACTGTGCGATACGCAACCTGCACGCAATTTGACCACGAAACGGGACGGCACAGATCAGCCGTTGGCCTTCGTGACGCGCCGCCCGCCTAAAAAATCCCCGAATCGGAGGATTCAAAGAGTTCCTCCACCAAGAAGCACAACGGCGAGCGGTACCTCAGAGAGACCCTAGTCTGTCTCTCGGCGGTGGCGTGCAGCACCGATAGTCAGCCGTGGCGCACTATGAAGCGCGAAGTATCGTTTGCCTTGCCCTTCTTGATCGCCATGTGCCCTGCGCCGTATGGTGGTTTCATGGCGTTGGTTGCTTCCCGCTGTGTCTTTGAGGGTCCCGCGAAATGATCCGCATGATGCCTGGGATAAATCACTACACGGGAAAAAATGACGATTGCGGTGGATGAGATGTGATTAGCCAGCCCTTGATGAGATTTGACCCGAAGACACATACCACGCGGGTTGTCAAGCCCCCAGAGTAGTTCCACGGCTGGTCGCTCCAGCCGAACGTGTTCCATCATCATCCTGCCCTCGTCCCGCAGTACGAATTTCTGCTAGCTACGGGTCCAACCTTCGATTTAGCTAGCTGCTGCCCTCCTTCCCGCGTGACCCTCCGACCCGGGCTGCGTGTTACACACTGTGCATTCCTCAACACGTGGCCCTTGGTCCAGTAGACACGCGTCTATCAAACTCTTGATGCAGGAGTAGCGAGGCAGCAGAATGAGAACTCCGTGAGACCTTTCTTTTTGTAAGACCCCAGAAAACCAAACCGAGACAACTCAACCAACACGCCTCCGGGGCGGCACGACAAGAACCCAAATAGAACCGTAGATCTGGAGATGTTCCGAATTATTCCGTGCACAATAAACTACAGTTTATTCGGTCTTCGACACCAAAGTTTCATATTATCGAGAGCGCACTGGGGCTTCACAATCTACACATCCTACTGTGATGCGGGCGAGGGTTAAAGCTGGCAAGACACGCACGGACATTCCGTAAGCACTGCCCTTCGCACAGTGGTGATGAGGGCCGACTGAGTCCGAGCCCTGGCAAACGGCCCTTAGGTATGCTTCATTTTTACTGCCGACGTTTCGTGGTATACATGTGCACCAGACAATCACCTCATGCTCGATATGAGGTGCATCACAGCCCAAAAGAAACAATGGCCCCGGGCGGTTTCGGCCCCTCTTCCGCTGTGTTTAACCCAGCCCCGGGCTGTGTGTATTATATAGTAGCACCCCATCCCCCCTACGGGTCAATGACAGAAGTAACTACGGTAAGCGTACCTTGTTGACGTTACCTCGGAGCACCCTTCGTTGGTGTTGGTGACAGCCAGGGAGACACGACCAACACCACGCAGTCTCGAGGCCTTCATACGCTCGCATGCATCTGCGAATTTGATGAGGGTGCCTATGGTGGGATTGCGATTCGCTCCCATGGCTTCAATGCAGGCATCATACTTGTCCAATTCCGGGTCCGCTGCAGATAATAGACGTGTGTTCGGGCACGAAATGCAGTGCAATATCTTTCACCGTCAGAATAACATTATGCTTAGGTCCGGGTTTAACCTTTTCATACACAAGCTAGCGCCGCGGCTCCTCGCGGGGTGGGTGGGGGAGGGTTACCCGCCCCCGTCTATGATTCTGTTCTGTAACGCAGCGTGCGACGAACTGCTCTTTGAGGAAGAAGCAAATTGGGGCCCTTTGAGGAGGGGGGGGGTCCCCCAGCGCTGTTGCTGGAAAGTACAATCCGGCAATCAACGGCAAAGTATCAAGCAGTGGTGAACGACATTTCGTACATAACGTGTGTACATGATCGTAATGAAATAGTGGTACAGCAGGACATCTCTCTCTATATATATATATATATCTCTGTGCGTGCGCGCTGTCTCCCTTGCGTGCGGTAACTTTTGTAGGATCCACAAAACCCTGGCTATCTGCGTTTACCACAATATCAGGCGGGGGGGTAGTACACCTCGGTGTTGTTACTTCGTCTTACCATGGGTGGGTTTGCGTTGAAGACATAATTTTCCAAGGTGGTGCACCCAACTCATGCTTAAAACCTTCTGCACTAGAAGTGACTACGTTCACGGGGCGGGTCGGTCGAGATTGCCCGCTATCAACATGTACATGCACGGTAAGCTCAACGCTCGGCGGGGAGGTGGGGGTAGCGGGGAATTCCAAAGATGAATGAAAAAGGGAATTCTCACACGGCGGGGCAGGTGGGGTCGGCGGCGTAGTTACTGGTTGCGCGGCTGCCTCAGCCGGGACTGGTGGTGCCGGTGGCAGGAACGTAGAATCCGTGGGCTCAACATGCATGGGTACGTCCATCTGCCAATATTAGACATGACGAAGAGCGGGGATATAGAGGTAGATTTATCATCCGCTGGTTTTCCACAGGCGTTTGAGCAATAGTCGGCCTCGGGGGGGTGATATAGATTTTCGGGGACCCCCGGTCCCTCCCCTTAAATCGGCAAACTATTTCTATTGTTATAAAATACCAAGAACAATTTACCTTTGCTCGGCATGACACGAAAAGTGGTTAGAATGATAAATCAGCATAGATATGCATAATAAATTCCTTCCATTGGCACCACACTGGCAAAGGTCACTGTTAAGAATGGGGGTCGGGAGTATCAATAGAACAACCCAGCGTTGTCGCAGTGCTCGCGAAGTTGAGTTGGACTGCATACAACTACCACCTACACTACTTTAGGGGGGGCAGGACAGACCACGCGCAAGGTATACGAATCGATGTGTAATAGTTTCCAGCGAAACCATTTTTGCATTCAACCGCGGGGTTTTACAGCGGGTTGTTGTAATGAGCCGCGGAGCGGGAAGCGCGGTAGTTCTTTTCCCTACGTCCAGGAGGGAAAAAACAAGCTACCCCCAGGGTCCCAAGTTTCTTGCAGCGTGCGCCAAATGTAGCTCCTTTTCATCTAGAACGAGGTCAACAGAGAATGGATTCACTACCTGCTGGCTTGAGAAGAAGAAGAAAAGGGCGCTGTTTACCACACCGGTTAGGTCGTGCTCCGATCGTAGATGGCCGTGTTTTACCAGCATTTGTAGGAGATGTTCACCCCGATCCCCGGGGCGTTGTAGAGGAGATGCAAGCCAAAGCAAACGTAGATCTCCCACAGACACACGCAGTCTCGCAGTTGGAACAGCAGGGGAAGCAGTTCTAAACGCAACGCCGCTGGGCGGGGCAAGGCAACTCTGGCGGGCGAAGAGAGCCATACACACAGCTCGTGGCAGATAGATGCCGTTGTCACTGCTGTTGATTCGGTATGTGGGGACGGGTCGTTATAAAACCAACCTACTGTAAACTGATCCGAGGGTGTTTATTTCAGGCTGTCCCAGACTCTCGCGCTTCTGATTTCTAAACGTCCTACCTTCTTGGTGTCTGTGTCAATACCACACAAGACGAGGCATTGACGCAGCTCGTGGCGGATACCGTTGTTGTTGCTGCTGCTTTGGTGTGTGGGGGGGGGGTCACCTGGAAACAAACCAGTGCCACGGGAAAAAGAGGCCTTCTATTGCTGGCCGCGGGTGTTATGTTTCGCATGCATGCATCTTGCCAACTCTCGCCGCCTCAGCTTCCGTGGGCCCTGTGGCCCCGTTTCCTCCATCGCCCGCCACACAAGACGTTGCAAACACACAGCTCGAGGGGAATAGCTTTGCAATTGCTCAATTGCTGTTGCGTCACTCTGTGTGATTTGAACCCATCGAAAATCCAAATCGATGGGGGAACGAATGCACAAATGCGACGTGTACACCGTAGGTAACACAAGATACCACACCCCGTGTACCAGTTGTTAAAGCTCGAGTACTCCACGACGAAGAGGATACGTAAACCCAGCGAGACGGTGTCGGAAAGCTTTCGATGGGACAGTTCCCACCCCACCAATATCAGCACCGACGCTTTTTGTGCCGAGATTAGACATTGGTCCACGGGGTGTGATATTTTATGTCACCTACGGGACTGCTGAATGCGTACGCCGACGGCCGGTTGTTACAGGAGCACCTGTTATTGGATGACTCTGATGATTCCAAATTCAATATGATTGACTGCACCGGCCACAAAAGCATCGCAGACATAGACTACTGCAAAGTATTGAGTCGGCTACCCCGCGGCTCATCACCCCGCCCTACTTAATAAAAGACATGCCAGCCCTCCCCCATCCCCCTTCCCCCCTCCTCTTTTATTTGGATCCGTGCTAGCACGATTTATAGTACCACACCTGATGAATGGGTCGCCCTAGGCGTTGTTGTCGTCCAGCTTGCCCGTGGTGGGGCGCATCCTCATGCGGTATGATGCACGGGTTTCCTCGGAAGTATGGGGGCGCCAGGGATAGATCGGGCACGGAGGGTGAACCGGTGCGGGCGTTTGACGTCCCTGCAAATGGTGGATTTGGTGGGTTCCAGACCAGCGACTTCCTCTGCACGGTTGGCAGCTCTAGCAGAGACGCTGCTGGGGGTAGCTTGACCGCCCCGGGCACACGGGATAAGGTTTTAGGAGGTGGAGCCTGGAGGGTACTCCTGCGGTGCCACAAACATGAGCGACCTGTTGGGACCGGCCCAATGACAAGGCAGCAGAGGGGCGGCGCCGTCGGCGGTGGAGTAGCGGGCGGCACCACACATGAACTTGTTGATCGCGGGGAAAGTAATGGGCTGGGAAAACTGGAGGATTGCAGTCATGGCGATTCTGGTGAACGTGGAAATGCCGCACAGGAGCAAGGGCGAGACCGCGAAATCTGCTGTGCTTTTGAACGAGGGCCAACAACGACGCAGCGTTACCGCTATTGAGTGATCTTGCCCTATAAGCTATCGCTGTGATCTCCGTACGACATCATTAACCTGGGGCATTGTTTTACCGATGTTGACGCTCGTACGCGTCTTTCACATTTATTTGTAAAGCTTGCCATAAAAGTATGAAGTAGCTTGCTATCTTGTACGCGTCCCTCGGGTGTAGTCTGGAGGCGTGTGCCTTCTTGTAGAGGAGGGTGCACACCCTTCAAACAAGTACCATGTTCGTCGAAGTATATCTTTCTCCAAAAAAACAACTTTTACGGCAGTACGGCTTCGTTCCTCTTCTTTGAAAACTCAAACCGCACACACTTGCCATCGCCATGCAACTTACGAGCGCAGCGGCGACCCCCGATAGCGGTCGTCCGCGAAGCGCCCTTGTATTATACTGCAACTACTGCTGCTCCTGTAGTAGTACTGTACCTCGTAGTATATTGTAAGCTAGCAAGTCACCAAGCCGGGATCGGCAGGCGAGTGTAGACCGAACAAACCGAATGCCGACCAACTACACGTGCAAATGTACATAGTATATACGTCGAAATGTCATACCGTTGGCACGCTGCACAATGAAGCCCGTTACACTGCTTTCACTTTGCTGTACGGGCGGTGCTTGCCGTTCCGGAGATGGTCGCTTTGTCCAGCGGCGGCGGCAGGCGGCAAGCGACAGTCTATTTCACATATGAGTTGTAGCACGGCGGTACCATCACCAGCAGCAGGTACTTGCGGCACAAGCAAGCACCCAGCAGATGGTCGAGGAAGAAGTTCGCTTGCTTCCTTCCCCTCCACTCATCTAAGAATCCAAAGAGACCCCAGTGCGGTCGTCCTGCTACGTGTGACAACTGTGTGCATTATGCAATACACGCGGTGTGTGCGTGCTACGGCGGTACTGTCATGCGTTGGCCAATGAAAAAAATGCACCTGAACCGCATAAAAATGCTGACGGATCGTTATAGACGGCGTTTCCAGTTGAGTGCACCAGACCACGTCGTGAAGCTGCTGCTGCAGCTGCGCATAAGGGTACGGTATGCAGTATGCACGCATCATCACGGGACATACGCGACAGAATCAACCAGGCTGCGTGCTGTCAACTACTACTTGTTATTCATGCGGGCGGACATTTTCCACGAGATTCCACCCTCGACATGAAGTTTGGCAATTATTGCCGTGGAAACCATGAAAATGTTCCATGGAGGCCATGGAAATTTCCGTGATAACTTCCGTAAAAATGCCATGCAAAATTCCATGGATTCCATGGAAAATGCCACGGTGTCAATGGAGTCCATGGATCTCCGTCGAATATTCCACAGAGCCCTACGGATTTCCATGTTGCTCCATGGAGTGCCATGCAACGTTCCATTAAGCTCCATGGAATTCCATGGGGTTCCATGGAACTCCATTCATGAATTCCATGAATGAATGGGGTTCCATGAAGATAGAAAAAATGATGTGAACGATTGGGACAAGCGAAAAATTGTGGGAAAAGTAGAGCAAACAGCCCAGCCTTGAACTCGGGGCGTGCCACACGCCGTGCGTTTCGTCCCAACACATACTCCATGCTGAGCACGGTGCTGTAGCTGACAAAATCACGTACTGTATCTGAAGAGGACTGTACGGGCGGGTGCACAGTTTTTTTCTGCAACAAAAAAAGCCACCGGGACAGATTTAACTTGGCGTCCGCCAATCAGCTGTCTCCATTTAACTTGGCGCCTACTTGGCGTCTCGTCTATTTTCGAGTAATTTTGGCAATTAATTACGCCGCTTTTTCCTCCGGGCGCACCGCATTCGAGCCAACCAGTTCAGAGACCGACACACATCAGGCGGGAGCCTGGGCGTTGCAACTGACGTATACCAGACGCCAACAGCAGCAGAGACCACTCTGGTTTCTGTGTGCACGAAGTTTCGCAGTGTCAATCCACACTGACTGAGTGTCGATGACGAGTACGCAGCAGCACCCGCTAGAATAAGAGCTACAAACACGCACGCACGCACGCATCACGCACACACACGCGAATATTTTATGGCGAGCTACTGCAGCACAGCAGTAGTACCCACACCCAGGGATCCATGCATGCTTTTATATCATCTGCACGCCCTTCCTCTCGCCAGAACACTTTTTTTTCGCTCTCTTGACTCCATCATCTACCGGTAGGCAGGTTCTTTATTGGAGTGAACACCCCCCACCCAAAGCAATCGCCATCAATCATCCATCCATCCCGACGCGTCGGGTTGTTGACAACCCGCATGACAGAATATCTGCACGGCGGTTCTTTTGCTGCTCCAGTGACGGCACCTCTGCTCTGGTGTCTCCTTTCCTTCATCGATTCATTGAGTAAGGTGCAACATCAACATTTTGAAAGCGTTTGGCTCGCAGATGAATAGGTTTCACCGTTTATTGCCGGGCTTCGCCCGCGTAGTCAAACTCCTCAAAGTTTCTAGGTTGGTGTGCTGGGCGCACGACAGCGGCCGCAACTCTCTCTGTAGTTGATAGGGACACGCACCAGACTACCGCAGTAGGGTGCTTTGTCTTGTGTCATGCGGATAGTTATTACCCGAAAAGGAAAACGTTGTTGTCGCGTACTGCTGTGTGCTGTATCAAGCGTGGTGCCGCTGTCGATATGCATACACGTGCGTCCAAAGCTGCGCTTAAACCTTAGTTGGCTTGCGGTAGGTCTGCAAGTACGGCCGACCCGTGCTGCGCGTCTATTCTATACTGTCAATCAGTTGCGACGTGTGTCGGCCGTTGCCTGTGCTTGAGTGAACGTGTTTTTCTGTTGCTGTGCGTGCTGCTGCTGGGTAAAACAGCGTGGTGTGGATAATCGTGCTACAAATACGGCTAACGCGTGCTGCGCGTCGATCCTCCGTGCTGTCAATCATTTGCGACGCGTGTATGCCTTTATCATGCGGTTGCGCGTGACTGAACGTGAACGTTCTCCAGTGTCTGGTCCATAATGCTCTGTGCAGCAAGAAAAAAAATTCGAGCTACACTATTTCGGCGTCAACGTCACCTTGGCGGGTCTCAGTGCGCAGTCGTACGGGAAGTAGGATTTTTTTTTGTTTCCCATGCTAAAAGTAAGAAATGTGTCACGACACGTCGACCAACCTGCAAGTATATTTTCTGAAGTATATAGCATGATTGAATATGCCGTCATGGCAAGTTCGAGAACATTGTGTCATCATTTTCAGTAGCATGGCAAGTTCGAGAACATGACGTCAACTTTTACCAGTAGGGTATCTTGATGAATCTTGGCGTACCAGTACCGTATTCTGAACGCATGTGACTGGTTGACGTTGCTGGGTTTGTGTACGTCCATGATTTCGAGGATGAGCGCGCCATCAAAACCTGACCCCGGATATCAGTCAGTAGTCATCATTCTTCTTTTATTCTCCGCTCCGAGGCACGAATTCCATCAAGTTGCAAAAGCGCTCGAAGTGTAACCTCTGTGGTAGGCTGCTGTACCAAGCACAGCCTACGAAGCGACCCTAGCGTACAGCACACACACACACACTGCTGCTGAGACGCAGTTGCTAGCCGAGAGTTCAAAGGCTGCAAAGATGTCGAGATGAGTACGACGAACATCTCGAAATCACGTCATGCCGACGTCTCATCATGTGTTGTTGCCGATTTGTGCGTTGAAACTTGCTTGCCCATTGCATCGAAAACGTTGGAGTTTTGTCCCACCCTGCTGCTACAGCAGCAGGACAGCCTACAAATATCCATCGACTGTTTTGGTGTTTTGTTGTTGATGCAATCGGTGTGGGGTGAATGCGAATATGGCGTCGTTACTCGCCGCGCTCGAAGGCACTTAACGGTATTTCGGGCGTGGTGCAGTGTGCGGTCACAGTGCGGATAGACCTGCATGTACTCAAAGGCAGTTCATGCGCGTAATGTCCCCCGTCTCTAGGAAATCGCTTGTTTTTGCTTCGTCGACACACCTGTATGCCTCTCTTCGCTCATAGACACTTGCTTGGCTCTATGGGACAAGAGAATTAATCGTTCTACAGCTCAGCAAGTAATTGTATACTCCCCCTTGTATACTCCCCCTCTATACGCCTTGCCGCACCTGGACCGTTGTACAATACGCCAGGCCACACACATACCCGTCCAGTCGCCTGGGGCATTGTGCGTCTGTCTTTCATCCCAGAGGGTGGCGTACGCAACTCCCCTACCCCTCACGTCAACCGTAACTGTCGCCGGCGCTTTTTGTCGCATGTCGGCGAGAGCGTGGATGGCATCAATGGGCGGTTGGAAAGCCTCCTGTAGGAACTCCCTCGCTAACTCTCTGTCCTCCAAGACTTCGTCTGGCAACACGAAGAACAGGCCGCCGACAGTTTTCCCCCTGGAGACGGCTGTGTAGCCCTGCCGCTGCGCGAAGAACCCTCTAGAAGGTATTCACACGGCCACCCTTTCGAACCCTACCCCTTGCACTCCGTAAACGGTCATACAAGCAGCGACCATGAAAGGCCACTGCTCAACGATATAGGCGCCGCTGACCGCTACCCCCCAACAGTAGGGCACCCATACGCTCTTACTGGTTTGGTGTGTTGTTGATGTAATCGGTGTGGAGTGAATGCGCGTGTGGCATCGTAACTCGCTTCGCTCGAAGGCACTTCGCGGTATTTCGGGCGTGGTGCAGTGTGTGGTCACAGCGAATACACCATGTACGTACTCAAAGAGGGGCAGTTCATGCGCAGCGAATGTCATGTCCCCCCTCTCGAGGAAATATCTTGTTTGCTTCGTGAAGACACCGGTGTGATATATGAAGTCGGCTAGGCACGAGCGTCGGTGGCACGAGTGAGCGGCCGGGCAGGACGAGAAGAATTTTGCCGAGGCAGGGTGAAGGCACTGCTGCTGTGGTGTGGTCCGGCAGCCCGTTTCAATTTGGAAGTCCCCCCCCCCCTCCCCCCCCTACGCATGTAAAAGATGTAAATGGCGGGTATGCAGGGCTACCGTGCCCCCGAAGCAGTTTGATTCTTCAGCATGGCATAAGGCTCGAAATAAGTCCAGTACCAAGCCGGTTTTTCTCCACTCACTGAAAAGACTTCACGACATCCCGTTCGACTGTGGGTATATCTCGAATGGGTAGTCTTTCTGTGCGTGTGTTGATTTTTCCTCAATGATGACACACAGAGAGAGCCACACACACTGCTCTTGCCGTAAGTTATGTGTGCGCCTATCTATAATGTGTGGCTACACCGATCCATGTACACGCTTGGAGGAGAGGGTTGACCACGCTCCTCTGTGGTTCATCGCGAAACACAGACAGGTAGCTGCTACGACCATGTTTGCTGCTGGCTGTGCGTTTGTGTCTTGCTCCTGTGTTGCCTGCTGCTGCTGATGTGTTGTATAGGCGTTTTTATTTCCGGGCACGCACCTTCTGCAGCCCAGGGCACAAAGAAGCGAGATATATGTCCGGAGGTGTTGGACCCCCCTCTGCCCCCCCCCCCACCGGCTCTTGAAGGTTTTTCGAGCGGGGAGTACGCAGTTGTTCCGTGCCCCGGCAGCAGTTGGATTCAGTTGAGAGTCAAGAGTCGAGAGTCGAGAGACAGCGTGAATTCGAGCACGAAGAGAGACGGAGAGAGATACGTGCAGGAACTGTTGTGATGATGATGCCGTATTATATGTGTGCGCCTATGACGTGTGGTGCCACCTGTCCATGTACACATTTAGATGAGATTGTAGATCCACGCTGCCAACCCTAAACCACTCAACTTCGTCCACCTGCGCCAAGAAAGCAATGAGTGTAACACCATCGCCTTCCAACACCTCCGGTCCGAACACACGAAGGACTACGAAAGCTGTTTTGAGGAAATGATAAGTGCTCCCAAGTTCCAGAACGTCGGAGCGAGAATGGTGTCGGGCCACAACGCCTACGACGGCAGCATAAAGCTTTGCATGGACAAGGATCAGGGTGTAGTTGGGGAGGCGGCCTGCGCGGAAGACCTGGAGTCCGTACTACGGGGAGCGTGCAACTTGAACTTCGTGACCATGTGGTAAGTAAAAAGCCCTGCGTCTTTGCAGGTTGTGGTGCTGCCTGCGACAAGAACGAGTGAACGTTATCATCCGGTCGTGGCGCTACCCAATCGTCTGATTGTAGGTTGATGCCGTTGGTTGACGTACCATAAACTACAGAGTACCTTTCGGTCACGGTGTGCTTGAGTACCCACCCCATGGAACTGTCACACCTTCCTCGGTGACGTGATTCAATGGAAGTTTGTTGTTGAAGACCGAATAAACTTTATTTTATCGTGGACGGAAGAATTTATGTAGTTGGGTTATTTTTTGCTGTCCTGGAAGTATGTTCTTTCGGAAGTCTTTGTTCACTTATCTGGGTCCCAAAATGAGAAGGGTCTCACGAAGTTCCCATTTTGCTGGCTCTCTGCTCCTGCAGCAACAGCTTGATGGACGCGTGTCCGCTGCACCCAAGGGCAACGTGTTGACGAATGCACAGTGTGCAACGTGTAGCCCCCGCCTCGTCACGCGGCATAGGGGGCGAGCAGCTAGCTAACATCGAAGTTCGGACCTAGCTGGCAGACATTCGTAGCCTTGCTTCACTCCCCCGCCCCTTTGGTTTGAAAGTGGGGGATAGGAGATGTTACGAGTTGGGACTCACTTAACAGGAGAGGCCTCTCAATATTTCTGTGACTCGGATTTGGTTAAACCTTTGTCATGTAGAATTCTGGCGTAGCATTGGGGTGTTTTCTCGAGGGTCTGCGGGAGGAGGGATGGATGCCGATGGAGCACGCTCGGCTGGAACGCCCAGCAGAGGAATTACGTAGGGAACTACTGGAACCTGACAACCCCCGTGGTATGTTGTTTTCGTATCAAATCTCACCAAGGGTTGGCTAATCAGATCTTGTCCACGCCATCACTAGCACTTAACAGCAGTGGTGTCACAGTGTCACCTTGGACGAGGTGCAACTGCGTCGTGTGCATATTGCGGAGGCATGCAAACGATGCCGCCACATGAGATCACGCAAGCGTGTTCGCCCAGTCTGCTCGATAGTCTCTAATGTATCTACGTACACTTTTCTCATCATGAGGCCGTTTGGACGAGGATGCGTGGTAATCGGCTATCTCCTCAACGCAACGCACTAAACGTGATAGAACCAACGTGTAGGAATGTAGGTACAGGGGAGACGATGTTGAGACAGCAGACACACATGTATACGTTTCATGACTGAAGATACCCCCTGGGCCGTTTGTTCTGCGATAGTCGTGTATTGTTTTCATGCACGCCTGTGTTTGCACGCGAAATGCCTGTAGAATGTTACGAAACAACGGTCGCTCGAAACATCAAATGTCGACAGTCTGTTGTCGGAAACGTGTTTATTGGAACCGTCGAATTTGCCAGCGGCGTTTCAGTTTCTGTATTTCGGGGTATCTGAATGGAGAAGAGTACTTTGGAGTGGTCACTTTCTCGGAGAGTTCATGCGCAAAGAGAAGGCCCGCTGGACAGGCTTGCAATAGCAGAACTATACAACAGTAGTACGTGGACTCGGAGAAAGGGATACAGGTTCGGAGGCCAATAAATCGCGTTCTTTCCCGCCCACCCACCTTTTTGTTTAGAAGGTGAGCGGGGGAAGGAATGCAAGGGTTACACAATAAATGTGGTAGAGTAAATGGTAGAGTGCTTTTGGGGGACTTGGTTGTTTGAAAGTTTCGTGCAGTAGAAAGCGTTCCCCACACCGATGGAAAGAGGAATCCCGGGCTGTTTTCTTAGGGAAGAGAGAGAGACAGTAGTACTGAGTAAACGTGTCATGTTAGTGTGGTTTCTCTCTCTTCCCCGCGTGTGAAGAGAAAACATAAATCCTACAAAATGGCATTTCGAAAGAAAAAAGATAAACAAATCTCCCGCCGAATACCACGCGACGGGACGAAACTGTTGTGCAGTAGCAGTCTCGGATGATTGAGCCTCCCTATGGTACGCACTGCCATTCAGAAAGCACCTAATTCGAAGTCGTGAGATAACTTACTTCGGGAGACAACAAGTGACCAGGCGGGTGGTCCGATGTCGTACAATCCGCTTATGTTATCAGCGCAGAACTGGTACGATACACACTCTGCGTGCAGTTTGACCGGCGAAACGGGACGGCACAGCTCAGCCGTTGGGCTTCGTGCCGCCCCGTCCGCCTAGAAAACCCCAAACCGGAGGACTCAGAGAGTGCCTCCACCAAGAAGCACACCGGCGAGCGCTACCTCGGAGATACTCCATTCTGTCGCTCGGTGGTGGCGTGCAGTACCGATTGGCGATCAAGCGGGGCACTACTGTAGGAAGCTCCGAGTGTCGTTCTGCCATGCCCTTCTTGATCGCCATGGGCCCGCGCCTCATGTTGGTTTTATGGACTTGCTTGATTCCCTCTTGCGTCTTTGAGGTCTTCATGAAATGATCCGGGATGTCTCACTACAAAGAGAAACATGACAAAGAACAAAAGAAAAAAAAACGAAAAACAGGAGATAAACGACAGGGATACGCTGTCGTGCATCCGAGCATAGCCAGGACGAGTTGCCATGGGGTCAGGCGACGTGCGAGGCTTGGTATTTGTTTTGTTTGGAGGGGGAGGGAATTCGCGGCGCGACGTTGAATTTTTTGCGGTGGTTCAGCCTACGGAGCGGTCTATGATGACAAACAATAGGAACGTACAGCATGTGGCTTCATCGCGGGAAGGAGTACGATGGCTTGACCGCGGTTGTCTCTGCTGACAATATTGAGCGTCACTTGATTAGCGTGCATGTAGTTCGAACATTCCCGGGTATTTTGCACCTACAGTAGATCAATTCCAAACATGCGACCGAAACGATTTAGGTAGGGAATACCGCCACGCCAGTTCAATCATCTTCACGACCATCGATACTTGACGGAGAAATGTTTGTGTCACACAAGCAATAAAACGGACGTGCATGTGAACAGACACACCACGAACAATACAACGTGCGTAGCGGAAAATGTTGCGTCCTTGAATGTAGTCGTTCTAACATAGATTATGCCGGGAGATCACCCTGGGTTAATTACTCAAAGAAGTGGTTTACGTT
Source organism: Ectocarpus siliculosus (assembly GCA_000310025.1). Lineage (NCBI taxonomy): Eukaryota > Phaeophyceae > Ectocarpales > Ectocarpaceae > Ectocarpus > Ectocarpus siliculosus. The sequence continues at coordinate 37,629 of FN648733.1, read as the reverse complement.
GCATTACTTCAAAATAGAGTAGGTGGAGATTTTTTCCGTTTTTTCTTGCGTACGCCGCGCATCTTTGTGGTTGTGTGAGACTGAATGCGCCAAAACGCTTGACCAACCGTACAGTACTCTTACACTTGAGCATTGGTCGTGATCGGATGAGTGTGAGGAGAATTATAGACAAACATGCGGTCTCTTGAGCAGCGCAGGATATAGTACACAGGGCGGGAACCCACGGTTAGTTGAAGCCGCTGTACAGCGCACACATCTTTCGTGGCGTGGGTACGCGGCAGATCGGTGTGGAGCTTAGCTCAATCACGTCTAAATTGTCTTACGATTCGGACGATAGGTTGCGCATTGGCGATTTCACGAGTATGGCGCTTGGTTAATCCGTGGGACATGCATGACAGCCGCGTGTGCACACAAGCACCGAACCACAAGAGGAGCACAGAGTAGGCTGCACAAGAGAACTAACTGTTTATTGTTTTCTTTCGGATTGCATTTATTAACATTTTCTACCGCCCGAGGGAAGAGAGAGATACCAAACTGGCGGAGAGCACGTTTCCTGCAGACACGTTTCTGCGGCCTTGTAATAAGGACTGTCTCTCTCTTCCCTCCAGACAGCAACTGAGGGTGCTCTCTCCTGCGGTGGAGGGAACCGATCTTACTGCACACAGTAGTCTCAGATGACCAAGTCCCTAAAATGGTACCCTACCATTTTCTTCGCCTCACATACATACAGCTACAAGTTCTACCGGATAGTTAATCCGTCCTCTCCTTTCCCCCACCTTCGAAAGAAAAGGGGTGGGTGGGTGGGAAAATACTCCAATTCCTGCCAGCTCTAGAGGCTGGCACACCACTAGAAGCGTTCTATGTGACCACCTCGCTAGTTGTCTCTGGGATACTCTCTCTCTGGCACTCTAAGACTCTGTGGACACAAGGCTTGAACAGAAGGGTAACACATGCGACTCCTCCTCTCGACCGAGGGGCCCTCGCAGTACGCAATTCGTTCCGGGTACCCCAATATAAACAGTATGGCAATTCGAGTTGTTTCAATAAACCTCGGTTTGTTTTGTCTATGCCTTTGTCTACGCCTTCAACAGACCTGCCCTTGTTGTCTCTGCAATGTAAACAGCCGCCAACGGCTCAACACGCCTTGTATGTATGGGTTCTGCATGTTCTGCATGTGGTCACCACACGATTCCATGATGTCGTTAACCAAGCAATGAAACGCGTACGAAATGCCGTGAAATCGTGAAGAAGTACACACATCGTCTGCAACATCGCTGTATGTAGCGGAGAGGACTTGCCTTCCCCTGTTACATGTCAACAGCAGTATGCATATGATACCGACCGCGGTCATCACGCAATACGCCGTGCCTCGCCTTTCCGCTCCAACGCGTAATGCCCACGATACAACACAGCCACATTTTGCATTTGTCAACTTCCTTCGACGCGCGCCACGCCCAACATAACGCACGTTTACTGTCAGCCGGGGTGTGCTGCGCGCGAGCCGCTTGTTCAGCGGAGCCGCGCAGATTTTTCCAAGAAATTTATTCACACGCAAACGCAATAATGTATCGTAACTTGTCTACACCTTACGAACGATATAGGGAAGATGTTGTATTCGACGCAAAGCCACACATTCTTCAGTTCAAACTCGAGACAATCAGACAACTGCGCATTGTGTTTGCCGCTTATCACCAATAATTTCAACGTCACTCACCAGGACGTTAGTGCCAGGCGAACCCAGTTGCCGAAAAGGTTTCTGTCCGGTATGACTGCTGTTGTTCAACCTGTCCAAGGAAACAAACGCTGGACCGTACTTGTTTGGATTTCACGTTGGATCTCTTTACTCCATGGGGCCATTTGTAGTCTGGAACTCGCGGGTACGAAAACAAGTCTGAGTACATGGTTATTTTAACTTTGATGCAATAAATCAGACGCAAACAGCAGTAGTATGTAGCAGAGAGGTTCCGTTGTGTCCCGCTCACAGCTTGGTTTGTGTGTACAACACCGTGCTACACTACATGAGCACCCAACGACCAATAGTAGTGCATCTTTTTGGCCATCGCATCGCCATTGAGGATACGTGCGCCTCCGCAAAGATTTGTGGGTATGGAGCAACAACAAATGGAGAGGGTGCCCTGCGGCAGCAAAGGAGTATCAAGGATAGCAGGGTTGAAGGACGCCGAGAATGTTGCGGTTCACGGGCAAGCTACTGACACCCGTGAACTTTTCCGCGAAAACTCTTTCACCTAAGACTCTCCACAGCAGTCCAGGTGAAACGCCCGGCGATGTTCACGCCGCCGTTTTCAGATGCGCAACGTCTATGCATACCTGTCCGTCCACCGCATGTCACAACGAAAAGAAAAAAATATGGACAGCACCACACATCATCAGCGGATGGTTAATCAATAGCATTTCCACGAGAATAGTCTTTTCTTGGACCCCGCCGTTAATCACCTTCACACGTACCCACGCGGACATCGCGCATGACGCTGGGCCTCCCCTTCCATATTCGCGCAAAGAACATGTTTCATCCCAACGATGTAATCTCTTTCATCCACTTTTCACCGTCCTCGACTACTACCCTCGCTTGCGGTTCAGCCCCCCCCCGCCCACTGGGGGCGGGGGGGGGGCGTCGGCACCCTAGTAATGCTCTACCGGTGGAGGCGTTGGTTCCCCCAAACCCAGGCCCTGATAACGTGGTATTCGACAATCGACAAATAACCCCCCGAGTTCGGCGCCAAAATACACTGGCGAGGAACTGTCTTCTAAACCTCTGCGCGGAAACACCAGCAACGTGCCGATGCATGAGGCGCGACCCGTATCTATCACCCAACAAGAAGAAACATACAATCGGCAAGGATTATAAAGTCGGGCGCAGGGGGCGTTTCCCCCTCGACACGGCGTGTCGTATGGGCAAGGGAAAATATAACTTTTCTGGTCGTCGTCGGGACGTCGTACTCCATTCTCTAGCCGGTGATAACTCGTAGCAAACGAGGTGGGGCCCCGCGATGATAAACCGCAGTTTAGGACGTGGACTATTGTAGGTCGTGTTTTCAGCACGGAACTACTGTAGGGCTCAGTGATTCATTACGAGTCTCGAGCTTTGTAGCAAGTAAGTGCCGGTGGTTTCACGCATCAATCCGCAGTCTCCATCGTCTTGCATTAGCGTAGCGAGGAACACTTCGGGAACAGAGATAGCGTAAACGTAAACGCAACCTTTAAAAGCCCCCGGGATTTTATGGAGACGGACTCGGGTATTTGTGTAGAGAGTCCAGCAACGTCTGTTCGCGCAAGAGTGTACAAAAGTTCAGACGAACTCATGCGATCGATGTTGTGCCCCCCCCCCTTCCGCTCCCCGGCAGAAAAAGAGAAAAGGACGAGATTTCCTCGTACAGATGCAGGGGGGAGGCATGTGGGCAGAGGTGTAAATAGGGTCTGTAGGGTGCGTGTTCGACAGCCCACAGAACATGCGCTCGTCGACGGCATTCACCGACATGCATGTGGCATCGCTGCGGAACCACCGCCATATACCTTTCTATCGCATCCTACGCTACGTTCGGTACGTCCTTTGCGCTTTCGTCGAGGCCGATCAGCAGCCAGGGCACTGCACTCCGGATCGACTAATCTACTGCGTTTTTGTCGCTGGCCGAAGCTAGCCACAATGGTTGGGGTTAGGGTTAAAGGGCATCAGGCACTGCTGTAAACCCGCACTTCAGTGTTTAGTAGCAGAGACGCGTTAGGATACCGCAGAGGCTTCGTGGCGTGCGGAACGTGTGGTACGGGGGCAGTCTCCCTCCTTAGGCCACAGAAAACGGTTTTCGAGGCAGTTCAAAATAAAGCAAAAAATTAGTCAGTGTCTTGTGCCCCGTCAGGAAATTCCGTTATAAAGATAGAGTGGTGCATTTTAGAAAATATACCACGCGGTACAATGATACGATATATACAGGTGTTTGTCACGTAGACCTCGCCCAACATTAGCCACTTTGTGGAGTACGGCATCCCGTAAACATCCAATTTCCTTCTGACATGTCCGGGAAAAACTAGTGCTGGTCGAAAAATATCCCCGCCACCCCCCCCCCGGTGTTTGCCATCGAGGCTGAGTTTTCGTCGCTTGGCAACGACGTTGTAAATAAACCGATCGTTTCGTGAGCTTGGCAACCAGGATACTGCTTTTTGTGTTGCCTGTGTTAGACCCTTCTGTATGGAAACATAATCTTGCAATTATATCTTGGCAAGTTTTGCTCACAATATATCTCCAGCCAGATTTTCAGTATCGCGATTTATGGGGAGAATATTTTGAATGTTGAAAAAGCGGCGAGTTGCTTTCTTCTGCTTCAAGTTGATAAAGGCACAACGGCCACTCGGTCCACAGAAGATGCCAAGGTGTGGCGAAAAGTGACCATGACGCAGTTGTAGAAGGAGTGTCCCTCCCCCGGCTGTATTGCTTCAACACTATGGGTGGATACTAGCGATGGGCGCCTACCTGGGGTGCAAAATTGAATCCGTTGCCCACGACCTCATATCAAGCGGAGAAACAAAATTGTTCCGTTGCTGTCCAACTGACAAGAAAGTGCATCAACCCGAGGCCGATGACACCCGTGCACGTATCTCAATTTATAGCAGGCGTATCGAGGTCAAACCTCCGGTGCTGTCATCTGCACTCACGGATCTCGCTCGGGTGCAAAGGGATTGGGTGTGGGGTGATTCGATGAAAAGATAGAAGCGTCGCACACGACAGAGCTGTGTTGGCAAAACCTTCCTCCTCCTCTATTTTTCTACTTCTAACGACAGTAATCTTTGAACGGTCCCTCGACAGACTGGTGATGACGCACGTGGAACGAGCCAGGGCAAATACGCATTTTTGTCGCGCGCCTTGGTCGTTTTTGTTCGCTATCGGCGCCCGTGGGGCCGACACAGTGACGCCAGGGTGCGTTTGAGACCCTTGCGAGTGTGCCACGTGCAGATTTCATGGCGTTATGGACAATTAGGTTGACTGACCTTCGGTGATCGCGCCGCACCCAGGCAAGATTTGTTTCGCCGCCTCAAGATTTGTCGGAAGGCTCGTTTCGACAGATCTTGGGTCAAGATTTGTTCGAAAGGGCAGATTCCGGGCCTCGAGAAATCTTGGCCAAGATATATCGGAAGATTTCGCTCCCATAAATCGTGAAACTGGCAGATCTTGGCCAAGATCAATATTTTTCGACAAGATTTATTTCCCATAAACCGGGGTCTTATGCTAGATAGGGCGGGGAAATGAGCCGCGGCGTATCGACTCAATACCTTGCAGCAGTCTTATCTTCGATGCTGATGGTGCACGAATCCCGACACACAGCAGCCTGAATCGTTTGTGGTACAACTACGCATGCACCCGAGGGACAGGCTGCAGGAGTGCGATGCGCGACGATATTTGAATGTGCGGCCACCGTTCAAATATTGCACTTTACATGCGATTGTTTCTCTCCCGTTGATGCACATGCACATACCCACGAAGACACAAAAATGTGAAGTCTTCAGCTGTAAGGACGCAAACACGTACATCTGGGCATCTGGAAGAGGCACGCATGAGGCATTACCTGGCCGTGAGCGTGTCACACATCACACCGTCGAGGAGCACGACCAGCAGCGTAGACAGAGGATTGTGACAAGAAGCCTTCTAAGTTTCCGGCCAAGTGAAAGCAAGCAGTCTACATATTGTATCATACACCACGGGACATTACTACAGCAAGAACATGAGGAGAACAAAGCCGTTGATGGTCATGACTTGATGCGAGAGAGACCCACCAAAAGAAAAGCAGGCAGGGCACGTCTTTTTTTGCGGAGATAGGCAGTAGCGTGGCGCACGCACGCAACCTCAACCGATCCCGTGGGGAACCATCCTGTCATAACGCACAGCAGCAGTAGAAAATGGACCCATACGCCCTCGACGGTTTTCTCTCTATGGTAGGGGCGATCTCTGAACTTGGGATGGTGTGCTATGCTGTGTGTTGTTCGTTCGTGATCACCGGTGTGCTGCCGAACTTGGAGCAGTCGGTTTGACCACTCAATATCAACAAACACGCGCCAGGTTACACATGGTGTATGACTATCCCACGGCGCACAGGTCGTATAGGCCCGGCCCCTCCTGGTTTTGGTAGATAGCTGGTCTCGGATCAGCGTCCGAGCGATGATGTGATTCTTGGAGGTGTTGTTGTCTCTGTCTATTTGTGTCTTCTCCACGTTTCAATCGCGCGCGCGCGCGATCTCCGCTTTTGTGCACGCCTTTTCGCGTAGAAATCCCGGGGTTAGGGAGCAAGATCTCCTACGAAGTTAGCCTACATATGCCGATGAAGCACGGCCATCTGTTGTCGGAGCACAATAAAACGGTGTGGAGAAGGGCGCGCTATTTTTTTCCCTCCTGGGGATGAGAAGGGAACAAAGGTCGCGCTTCGCGGTCCGCGGCTCGTTATAATTGCAATTACCCTTATGGTGGTCGAGTAGATTATGGTGTGCGGGGTCGAGAATGCTCATCCCGCGCAAAGGGGATGGTGCGTTGTGTTATATTGGTCAAGCACCCTCGAGGCCGGTGCACAATGCCTCCAACTGTTTCTGGACGTGAAACTAAAACAAGTAAGTAAGCACAAGATGCCGAACACCCGTAGCAGGATGCAGCACACCCCTCATGCGGCGACTTGCCGAATACCTCACGGTGCTTCGCCTAGTCCGGCTTTGTAGGGATGCGAGGTAAATGGTCTAACGACTACGGCGTGTAAAACTATTAGAACACCCTCACCCCCCTCCACTCATCGTGTTCCTGGTCCTCCCTGCCGTCTTTGCCCTCCCCCGATTTTTAACATTTTATTAGTGAGGCGTGGCATTCGTCCGTTCTTCTATTGTTCGAGACTTTGCCGGTGCTGGGCCCGACTGCAGATTTTCTCCCGCTCCGAAACATCAGCACCGGCGACGTAGGTGCGTTATGTGGTAATGGTATGTTTTTTGGATGTCGTCAAGCAGAGTAACCTAACGATGTGAAAGTACGCACAGGGGTGTTACCGTTTTTCAGAGTGTGATTTCTACACAACCATGAGGGTACCACTGCCGACGAATGCGGTTTTGGAAATGTGATGTCGAGCGCTGTCCTGAGAGGTATATCGGTTGGTGTTCGCACCCTCATGGTTGTGGAGCAATCAAGCAAAGAATACGACACGTCGGTGCGTTCGTTCGCATCCTTACCGTATGTTGAGCTATCGTCGAGGATGCTCTCCTCTCGGTTGGTTTAATCGTCGCCGTCGTTGACGTGATAACTTTAGCTTCAATGCAGCCCCAATTCCACGGTGCTTGTGGTGACGATCACGCGAGTTGTTTGCGATGTTGCAGGCATGTCGGTGCCTAACGACAGGGTTTTGAATGGTTTCGCTAGACTCACAAGGCATCGGACACGTTGCACTAATGAATGTTGTCTCGTAAGGCTGAACGTCGTCAATCATAGGGAAAGGCACACCGCAAACCAGTGTGGTGTGTCGGAGATGGGCGTGGCAAGAACAAGGAGACCTCCCTGGTAATATTTTTCGTTCGATTGTTTTCCGGCCCATCCCATTGAGCACGCTCCGAAGAGTCCTTTTTTCGCGATATGTCTTGTTGCGCCTGTTTTTGGTATATGGAAATGAGTCCGATCTTGCATCCTCTGTGGGGATACGTATGGCAAGTATGGGTGTGATGGGTATGTCCGCGGGTGGGGTCCAAGTGAGCCCCCTCCGAGAGAGCACACGGTGGTGTGCTCCTACCACTTGCCTGAGGGCTTGCGTGTAGGATCCCACTTGCCTGAGGGTGGAGCACTCCATGTCGTAGGTGGTGTGACCAGCTTGGCTGAGGGGCTTGCGTGTCGGATGCATAACACATGGTCCTTTTCATCTACTGTTCCTGGGATAACATAGTACCACAGACGGCTAAGGGCAGTAGTGCCACAAACACTATATCGTTTGGAGCCTAGCTAGGCCAGGTGTTAGTTCGGCGATGACGAGAGAAAGAGAGCGAGAGTTAGAAGAACAAATGGAGAATACGAAGCGGGAAGTCGAGAGAGCAGCTCGGGAACGGCACACAAGATAGCGGACTTGCAGAGGGGAGTCGAGGGGGCAGAAGAGACGTGTTCAGCGGAAGAAGCCGCGAGAGGGAGAGTGGGCGATGCCGGGTATGCGGCTGGTTTTTATGCGGGTGGCGAGAATCGCCCGCCCCAACGACATGATTTTTCGGAGAGGGAGGGGAAGAAACCCCACGTACGGCCAGGTGACGAGTGGTGTCCAGTAGAGCAGCTGCCACAACCACGTCCTTACAGGGCACTGTCAGTACCAGCATCCGCAGCAGCTGGTGACCAACGAAGGTCCTCCCGCTGCTTCTACTCCGGCTGAAAAGCCGCAGCAGCAGCGTATTACTATTGCTAAAGCACGTTGCCAGTACACCCCCCAGTGGCTGCAGGAGCAGTGCGTGCAGGAGAGGTTCATGCCGCCGCAACCGCTACAGCAACAACCCGTGCCCCAGCAGAACAGCCTCTACTGCAGCCGTCTCGCCCGAGGACCGTTTCAGCAGCAGCGGAGTACCGACGAGAGCAGCGGCGGTGGCGGTGGTGCCAGGTGCGGGAACGAACCGGCAGTGCAGCATCCGCCCGTTTCGGTGTCTCTTTATCTCAGCAGCAAAGAGCAGGAGTTCTTGGACGGCTTCGGTCTCGAAGTGCATCGTCTGGATGCCTCGACTTTGGAGCTATTCTTCAGCTGGGGGATCGGGTCGATAGTGCCACACCCGCCTGTGCCTGTTTGTCTTTCGCAGCATCAACTCAACGAGGTGCAGAGGGAGTACGGAGCTGGCGGTGACCTCGACGTAGGACTGCAGCCGTGGCACTATTTTGGTGGAAACGGCTACGACGGTGTGTCACAGCAGCAGCCGCAGCAGCCGCAGCAGCCGCAGTTCCATTAGCAGCGGCAGCGGCAGGAACCGCCACAGCAGCAGCAGGAAGGTACCACGTGGGGGGATTGTGGAAGTCTCCCGGAGCAGCAGCCCGTTTAGGCTTCTGGCGTGAGTACACAGCCTGCAGAAGCAGTGGCAGCCGCGTCTCCGGTCGCTGTGTTGGCGCCGGGTGTCCAGACGGTCGCACGGACGACGCTGGCGGCACCGGTGACGAAGGTATGTAGCGAAGAGTCAGAGTCGGATGAAGCGGTTGGTGCGACAACCACGCCATTGCCAATCCTGGAGGAGCTTGATAGCCAATGTGCCGGAGGGGGCGTGGGCAACAGCGGCAGTGGTGGCTGCAGCAGCAGAGGGGTTGGATAAAACCTCGAGTGGTGTGGAGCCCCGACGCACCCTTTCGACCCCGGGAAGGCTGAGGAGGAAGTGAGCAGCAGCAGCAGCAGCGAGGACAGCGGAGGCCATGGAAGTGGGGACGAGGGGTTGGATGGAACCTGGAATGGGGCCCGGACGCACCCTTCGACCCCATTAAGACATCTTCGCGTGGCGGGAGGAGACGGGGGGCGGTACCAAGGATGGCGTACCCCTTCGATAGTCGCAGGAACGGGAGTGGCAGCTCCGGCGGCGGCAACGGCGGCGGCAGCAGCAGGGACGGGAGTGGCGGCTTCGGCCAAAGCGACGACAACGGCGACGGTGGTGATGGAGGCAGCAACGACGTCACCAGCAACCATGTTGGCGCTGGAACGTTTACGGTCGTGGCAGCGGGGTAATGGCAACGGCGGCGATGACAGCGGCGACCGCAGCGGCGACGCCCTCGAGTCGACCATGAACGGGGGGGACACGGTGGCAGCAACGACCTCACCTTATTCCAGCCAAATGGGAGAACGTGTGAAACGTTTACGAGTTCGTTGGGCTTTGCGAGCGGACATGAACGTTTTAGCTTCGCATTTGTTTTGTTTTTGTTCTGCGTTTCCCTCTCTAGCGCACCATTCACTTCGATGCAGAAAACACATGTGTGTCACAGCGTTTGCGTAATTTTGTACTTCTCTTCATGATATCCGTACGCTGTGACAACATACTCACTGCCACAACCCGTGGAATAGTAAGGAGCACGTGGGTCTTTTTCTTTGGTTCTTGATACATTCAGTCGCGGTTTACTGTGCAGCTAAATGCTTCATATTATTCGCTCTCCACGGTGTGTTTCTGGTCGCGCGCACGAAATATAATGGTAGCGCGCTTTTGATATACATGAAGGCGTGCCGCTCAGGGAGCAGGGGGGCTATTGGAGTTACAGTTGAGGAGACAGTTGGCATACGGTACGAACTTTTTCTGGAGTTCGATGCCGTGTGTTTTACGTGTTTTCATGTTTTTGGTTTGTATCGCATATTTTGCTGCTCTTGCATTGAAAATCATCGGGGGGTATGACCATGATTCTAGAGGGCATAAGCAGCAATCGAATATGTTTCTTTTCTGGTCTTTTCTATTTGTGTTTTAGGTGAACGCCAAAGCAGGGGGCTGTTCGGATCGAGATATTAGCTCGGGGTGAATCTTGGGAGCTGACGGCAGGGACGCTGTTTGCGTGGATGCTTGCTTATATTTTCTATCGCTTCTTGGACAACAGCGACGGTACCGATTAGCGGGTGCATGCTGTTTAGGGTTTGGTCCTTGAACACTATATTGGAGGAAGGGTTTGACATGTTTTGACGATTAATGGTTGAGGCCATTGTGCTTTTCGAATTCTCGTTTTGATTGGTCAAGAAGTTGAGTTTTTGTTTTGTTTGAGGATTTGGTGCCAACTCCTTTTTAAAACTTGTTTTCTTCAAGAAATGTCCGTTTCCGTTACGACGTATTTCTGATGTAGCACAAATAATTCTTGGGCACTTTTCTGAGAATGATTGTTTTTGTGTCAACGGTTCGAGATCATTTCCAGAGACGAATGGGTTGGATTCGTCAATAAACTGATTGAGACGCTTTGTGTTGAATGCGTAGCCAGTTTCGTTGAATACTTTCTGTCAAGGGGTGTTTTCTGTGTTGTCTGATTACGCGAAAAAAGTTGCAAGATCGTACTCGTATGAAGTAGGGGGGTTGTTTGTGGCACCTGGACATGAGTCCGATCTGCGCATCCTCTGTAGGGGATACGCGTACGGGGAGTATGGGTGTGATGGGTATGTATGCGGTTGGGGTCCAAGTACGGCCCCCCCGACAGAGCACGCGGTGGTGTACTCCTACCACTTGCCTGAGAGGCTTGCGTATCGGATATTTAATTCATGGTCCTTTTCATCTGCTGTTTCTGGGATAGCACAGTACCCAGTCTCATCACCAACATAATTTCATATAGCCAATCCCCCCCCCCCAAACGGTGCACTATTGCACCAACCCCCCACTAGTGATGACGTACCCTTACAATGTATTGCTGGTTGGTGGCCATGTTTGCGTATTTGCTCGTTTGTTAGTGGTCTCTCCGCCGTATTTTTGTGCCTCTTGTTTCTTGTTATTTTCCGCCTGTTCCCTTTTTGCCCTCCCTCTTTTTCATCTTTGTTTTTCTCTCTTTTTCTGTGCCAGATGGCCTTGTCTCTACTTGCGTTGTGAAGTACGAAGATTGAACCAAGGGGGTGTACCTCTTTCTCTTCGGCCCATGATAGATAGTGACTCCTAGTCTCAGTTGAAACCTCGCATAGCGCGCAGAGGGAGTGCAGGACTCCAGAGTATCTGTCGTTGATTTCTTTTGACTGCGGACCCCTCGGGGCCAGTACATTTGAGTGTACCTTTTCAGGGTAAGTTAACCTGTGACCACGGGAATCGACCGCGTCGAATATTGGATCGGAACGGTTGTTAGTGTGGAGACAGCAACAACAACAACAACAAGACACCTGAGCGTGGTGGTGCCACAAACAGCGCCCCCGCACGGCCTTCTGAAAATGGTTAGGAAAAACGGATTTCTTGCAGCTACAACTCTGAGTTTCCTGTGCATATGCATACGCCAGGGGGGGCAAATGGAGTCAGGACAAACGTATCACCTGGTGACATGTTTTTCGTTCTTCATATTCATATATACAAAACTCCGATTGTTGTCCCCTTTTTGTTTGGCTGCTCTCTCTCCCCGCCCCCCCCGCCCCGCCCCTCCTTCTCTTTCCCTCTCTCTATCTCTCCCTCTCTGTCCTTCTCGCCCCTCCCCTTCCTCTATGTTTCTAGTGCCCTCGGATGAAGACGCAGAGGAACCCGTGCTGGTCGAAAAATCTTCCGCTTCGGGTCGTTCGCGCCATAACACTGGGGCGAAGCATTCGGAAGGGATAAAACACATCACACCCGACCTGAGGGAGGCGGCCCGCAGCGCTAACGCGGTCGACGAGGCTCTTCACGAGTTCTTTTCCGCCAAGTTCTGTCACCGGCTAAGGGAAGCAGGCTTGCTACACCATCCCTTGGTGGCTGCAGAGCTGGCCACCTACGAGCCGCTGAATGACAGGTCTGGATGTGTTTTTCATCACGATTTGGCTGGAGTGAATCACGCTAAGTTATGTACTCCAAGGGTTCATTCCGTCGCACTACTTGAAAATTAAGTAGGGATTTTTGCATTTTTTCTTGCTTGCGCACGCTGTACACCTTTGTGTGAGACTGAATACGACAGCCTTGGGCTGCCCCAGACCGCAAAGCTTTTTACCAACGGAACAACACGTACTCCCACACTTGAGCAACGGTCGTGATCGGATGAGGGTGTTGAGGAATTCACGACAAGCGGTATCTTTTGAGCAGTGCATGATTACGTACACAGAGCGGCAACCAAATGTTACATCCATAGTTGCTATACCGCACACACAAGTAGTGTGGCGTGCGTGAACGGTAGATCAGTGTGGACCTTAGTTCCAGTACGCCTCACATGTGTTATCAGGGTTTGGACGTGAGGTCGCGCGTTGGCGACTTTGGGGTTTGGTCAATCCGTGAAAACATGCCTGACAGCCGCGTGTGCACACCGGCACCGAAGCACGGGAGCACAGAACTGGCAGCAAAGAGATCTGCTGTCTCCGCAATGTAAACAGCAGACTACACCTCAACACGTCTTGTATGTATCGGCTCTGCACCAGTTCACCACACATTTCCAGGATGTCATCAACACGGTCATACAATGGGTACAGAAGGCCGTCAAGCCGTGAAGAAGCACACGTATTGGTTGCTGCACTCTGCTGTACGACACCGACCGCGGTCATCACGCAATACGCCATGCCTCGCCTTTTTTTCCGTTCTAACGCGAAATGCCTAGAACAGATACATTTTGCATCCATCAACTTGCTTCGAGAAACGCCATACCCAACATTGACGCACGTTTACTTTTTAGCCGGTGCTGTACGCAAGCTGCGTGCTCAGCGAACCCCCGCAGATTTTTTCACGACTTTTCTCGAAGTGAACCAACGGAACCGCAAAAATAGTGCTGTGGTCATTTTTGTTTTTATTTTGTCCAACCGCCGTACGAACGATGGGAAATATGTTGATACTCGACAAGCCGCACATTCTTTGGTTGGGATGTAACCTATCACGTATCCCTGGCAATGGCCACTGTGTAGTAACAGTGTGCGGAGGCTCACAGAGTGACTGTAAAGTACACTTGTGTTGTAGACCAGATGCTATGGTTGTATTGGCGCTTAGTTGGCCGAAAGTGGAGAAGGAGAAAAGTGAAAGAGAGTAAGCGAGTGGGGGCGAGCACCACGGTGGCGAGCCATCCACCGCAATCACAGAAAGGAAACACATACGGCCTAACGGTAATAGACGGTCAGTCCGACCTATGACAACGTTACAAGAATATCCTCTAGGACAATGGTCCGATGTACCATGTATAACCCGTAGGGTGTGTACAATGATCCGATTTTTGAATCAGCATACCGAAGACTATTCCGGTAATACTCCTCAGGTGAAACCTACTTACTGTTGTTTACAGCAGTGCAAACTCTAATGACTGACATTGAGTATTCCAACATCTTCAATTCAAACTTAAGACAGGCAGCGAACAGTACATTGGTTGGCCGCGTATCACCTTGCTTTCATCGCCACTCACCAGGGCATTAGCGTCAAGCGAACTCAGTTTCCGAAACGGCTGCTGTTCGGTATGACTGTTCACCGTGTCCAAGGGCATACGGTCGGGATGCATACTTGTTTCGATTTGACGTTGGATCCTTATACTCATGGCCATTTGTATTGCGGAACTCGCGGGTACGTAAGTAAGTCCAAGGACGTGGTTATTTGGACTCGGATACAATATCGAGATTGTTGTGGAAACGCGAAGGCGCATACATTGCGCCTTCTACATAGTTGCGTCAGTGTGGGCAGTCCCACCTGCACTGTTCACCCCACTCATAGCCATACACTACAGTTCACTTTGCCCAGCCCTGCATAATCAATGTCGCCGTCTGTGTGCTGTCAACTTGAGTATCATTAGGGATCCAGTGGGCGGGGAAGCCTGTAGTTGCCTCCATAAACTACAGCAGTACATCGTAGATGCATAGTTTGGGTTCATCTTGACAAGAGAGGTCAAAGCGTATTCTTGCAAACAGACGTCAGAACATTCACCTTCATCTTTCACATTGATTGTCTAGCATTTTCTGTCCTTTTGATTCGTCGGGCGTTATGGTGCTGTAGCTACAATGCGAAAATTGTCTAGTGTTTGTTTTGTTAGTTTCCCATCAGAGTTTGAAGTCGGGGTTCATTTCTTTTTTCTTGCATACGTAGCTTTCCTTCGAGCTACCTCTTTCTTCGCGAAGTTGCATTGTGCGTTGTGGTGCTTCCGCTCGGGCATCGTTGGAAAAACACAGCGTGTTTGCTGGTCTTTCGAGTGTGCGGCATTACTCGCGGCATAGATATTTCAGTCATTCTTCGCGATGTTGTTTGTTTTTTTTTCTGCATGCTTTTTTCGGATCCTGCAGCCTCCACGCCGTTATCGGATGGTTCTTACAGCTCCACAAAAAAACATTTTTGGGCAAGCCTTCATCACCTTCACATACAGGTACCCGTGCGTTCTCATCACACATTACGCGGTGCCACACCATTCCACTCTCACCCGTGCACGGGAAAACAGCCTCATCAGCTTTCCAACTTGTTCGCCCTCTTCATTTTCATCTTCCTTTTCGCCGTCGTCGAATACTCTCGCTTGCGATTCGGGCCCCCGCGCTCCCTGGGACACGGGGGCCGTTCAATACCCTAGTTATATTTACGCGTGGGACGCCGTATGTCGATGCTCACGATTCGACACATTCCCTTCGCTTTCCAGGTGCAACAACGAGGCATGGGCGGAGGACACCCTGGAGCAACTTGCGCCGATCACGCCGAGGGAGTGCAGGCTTTACCAGCCGTTTGATACACAATAACAAGCTACCTTCTGGAGATCGGACTTGTTTTGGTCCGGAACGTCTCATCGCGAAATATCAGGGGCGATTTCAGGCTCCGATTGCGTGTGCCACGCATGACTGGCAATCCCCCGCCGTGCGCGTGAACATTGAGCCGCGGAGCACGAAGCGCGACGTTTTTCCCTTCATCCCCAGGAGGGCAAAATAAAGGCTATCTATATCGGCCTATTCCTCCGCTTGTACCAGGGGCCCCAAACTTGGTTTCCGTGAAGCGGATACAACCCATCGTTGGAACCAGAACCACGACATCTACAGGGCACCGATTGGCGATCTGTTTGCTTCGGAAGAAAAAAGGAAAATAGGCGCTCTTCGTCACACTGGTTTGGTCCTGCTCCGAAAGCATATGGCCGTTCTACCCAAGGGTTTGGGCCCTAAATTCGTAGGAGATCGCTATCTTCAACCCGGAGGTTTCTACGCGGAAAGGGGAACACAAAAAGGGAGAACTCGCGCGCACGCGATTGAAACCAAGAAGAAATAAGAGACGGAGACGCAACAAAACCAACAAATAAGGCGTCACCGCTGGGACGCTGAGAATATCACACCTTCCCAACTCCAGATCACACCTACCATCGAAAGAAACCGTCGATTGCGTCAGGGTCTACTGCTGCGCGTCGTCCGGATGATTCCCCGACGGGATCGGTTCAGGTTGCCATCCAGGTCGCATACTTGCGCATCGCTACTGACAGTCTTCGCAAAAGCCGTGCCCTCTACCTGCGGTTGCTGCTGCTAGCTCTCTCGCATCAAAGTCATGACCATCAACGGTTTTGTTGTTTTTGGTTGATGCTGTAGTATAATGTCCCGTGATGTGCAATATGTATGTAAACTGCTTGCTTTCACTTGGCGGGAAACTAGGAAGACTAAAGACGAATGTGACGGGGAAGCTGTGAGCCTGGCGCAATATTTGCCATCCGTCTTGTCACAATCTTGTGTCTACGCTGCTGGTCGTGCTCCTCGGCGGTATGATGTATGTGTGATACGCTCGCCGGCAGGTAGATGCCGAATGGGATGACTCTTCCAGATGTCTAGATGTGTGTGTTTGTTTGTGTCGGCACAGCTGGAAAACTTCATTTTTTGTTTCTTCGTGGGTGTGCATGATGTGCATGAACGGAAAAGAAAAACCGCCGTAAAGTGCAAAATTTTGAACGGGGGCCGCACATACAGCCATCGTCGCGCCCGTCGCACCCCTGTCCCTCTGGTGCACGCGTAGCTGCACCACAAACGATTCACGCTGCTGTGTGTCCGGATTCGTGCATCATCAGCATCGTACATAAGACTACTCACTGCAAAAGGTATTGAGTGGCTACCCCGCAGATCATCACGATGCCCTATCTAGATGAAGCCACGGGCCTGCTACGTGTCCCTGAAGAGGAACTATGAGAAATCATTCGCTGCCGCCAGAGCAGGTTGTGCCGGAACACGCAAAACATCGGAATGGTACGTCCATGTTATTGACATCCAAGTCCAAGCAAGGCGAATGCGCGGTCTCGTCGTCCAGTACGGCGGGCAATGTCAGAGCCTTTGGTCATGAGGCAAAGGCGGGGTCGGTTTTCAAGTCGCTCGCAGGTCATAGACTCACAGGATGGTCCTCTTGACGTGACATAGTTGTTACTACTACTGTACGAGGTTCTCCTTCGGGACGTTGGTGTCAGCCCCCCCCCGGGGGTGACGCAAATTTTAATAGAAGGTGATCAGTCATGGACTATATCTGAATGTTCGGTAGTGCTCGCCCCCGTACAACACATCGAATGTATCATGGGACGGAGGAGGTGGAAAGAATTGGCCGAAGAGGGTAATTCTTACGGTAGGTTGTACAGCTTTTGGGCAGCTGCAGTCTCGACATGGGTTGCATAGGAAATTGGAACAGGGAGAGACGGGGGTATTCCGGGATACTTTGGTAGGGTTATTCAGGTTTACCAGCGGTTTGAAAGTTCTCTGAGTAGACCACTTGCAACAGGACCCCCGGCACCAAAAAAAATGCTCTGGGCGGAGGGGGTGTGGTGGTACAAAACAATTAAAACTAATTAATCCGCATTTGTTTTGAAGAAGACACACTCTACAGGAGCAGCCGCACCACGAGCAAGGGCACACAACCTCCACCTCCTACAGCAGTGGACACACCCCCGCACGCCGACACAACAGGAGACAAAAGGGTGTACCCAGAAACCGGGAAAAGCTTGAGATGTACAGCAGCACCCGCAGAAAATGCATTTGCAACTCACGGGTGTGCCGAGAGGTCGGTGGGGAGGGAGAAACAAATGCGGGTGCCCTTGGGTAAAAGAGCGGCCTACCAGTACGCACTCGGCCTGGCTGATGAAATCACCTTGCAAGACCCAAGAGTGTGGCTTGGTCATTTCCCAGCTGACGACGTGGAGGCTAGCAAGCAAGGTTCGGGGCCTTGTGGCACAAACATCGTGGTGAAGCTAGTAGAAGGGGCTCTTCCGATCTAAACGGACGAACAGATGTCTGCCGGTACAAAGGAACAGCTGTTGTCGGCACTGCGTAGAAGCAACGCCATCATGGAGCGCCACCGACAATCCCTGATAGACACAAGCATGACGGACGTAGAGAAAGATGCTCGAATACAAAAACTACAGGACCGAGTCAACATGCTGGAGAAGACAATCCGCGAGCTCACGGTTGACGGGAAACAGCAGAGGGCGAACCGAGAGGAGAATGGGGAGGCACCGGGTGCACGTAGCAGCAGGATTGACGATTCCATTCTCGAGGGGAAGAGAGACGAGGTAGCTAGGAGCTTGTGTGGACTCAGGAGCGCGGAATCCCTGAAGGTATGCCTGGCGCACACCGTCGTATTGCCATCTTAGAGTTTACGGTGTGCAGAGATTGTTCGATAAGAATGTCAAGTCCTGAAAACTACTGCTGTTGTTTGGTGCACCAGATCCATCCGCGACTAAACTCAAAATTGCCAGTTGCGACTGCTGTTGTAATGTCGAGGCTCCGTTGTATGTAAGCATTTCCGTCGTTGACTTGTACAAACTTTGTACCACCGCAGTGGCCAAGTAACCGGTACTCGGCGGTGTAAACGAACAACAGATTTAGCCTCGACCCAAGGTCGATCGTGTCACCAACAGGACTCACAGCAGGTCCCGCTTGTTGCTGCCGTCTGTCGATGCTACGCAGAACCTGTACAACTTCCTCAACATCGGCGGCGTGGCAGAAAACATGAAATTTTACAAGGCGAACCCGGTACAGGCAGAGGGTGTCAAAGAAGACGGGCGGAGGGTAGTCAGGCACCCGAAGACGTTTGGGGGGGACGAACGGCCTGTTTTTCGTTCTGTTCGTGTTGCGTACAGGTACCTCCATTCGCGTTGCGTCCACGCTGTTCGGTGTCAGTGACTCGACCGGTGGTAGGGCGTTCACGGGTTGGCTCGACTTATTGGCGAACAGCTTGAGGCCCATCGTGCGACTGCCAGATGTAGGAAGCGTGTGTCGAGTACCCCACCCAATTTCGAAAGGGAATGTCTTTCCTCTGTGGCCGTTGTTCTCGACGGGACAGTTATTTGGTGCGATGAAGTGTGGCAGTCAGATGCGCAACATGCATTGTGGTCGCAGTACAAGAAGATATATACAGCGAAGATACTCATCGGCATCATCCCCGCGGGTGCCATCTGCTACGTGTCCGATGCGTTCGTTGGACGAACGAGTGACGTCGAGTTGGTTAGACAGTGTGGGATTGTGGAGGAGTTGGCTGAGCAGGGTTTCGGGGGCAAGGGCATGCACGTAATGGCTGATAGAGGATTAAACGCGATGGCACCACTCCTGATCAACATTGGAATGCACTACGTTGCGCCGCCGAGCAAGCGAAAGGGTAAAGAGCAGTTCAACGAGGATGATGCCGGCGTCACTCGGGAGGTGGCCAACTTCCGTATTCACGTAGACGAACGATAGGAGCCATGAAAAAGTGGCGTATTCTTGATACCAAGTTCGATTCCCAGCAGATGGACAACATAGGAGAGATAGCTATGGTTTGCGCTGCCATGGTTAACAGCACTCGCAAGCCCTTTGCGTCTGCGAAGTGACTACGCGAGGTGATATTTTATTTTTTTTTATCCTGGGTGGTCGTTGTGGTTTTTGTCTGCGCGCGAGCGCTCCCGGTACATATCAGCAGTTTAGGTGAAAGGGGGCAGACATGCGGACGAGCTGAACGTTCTTTTACCAATTGTACTTGTCCTTGGATTTATTGTACAAACAACAAGCCGTGCACCAACCCTGTCCGTTGTTTTTTTTTGGGGGGGGGTTAGGCATGATGGCCCTGTCGCGCACTCTCATTTGGGGCGGTGCCAAGGTCGACCATTGGTGCTTTTCTTCAAGCGCAAATGTGGTCTCTGATGCAATTGGTGTGGGGGGCATCGTGCTGCACAGAATGGGCGCGACCCACGCTGCAAGTAGCGGTGTACTTCGACGTACATTTGTTCGCAAGCACCTGCTTAAAATGAGCGAATCTCGTTTGGAAGGGTACCATGTATCTTGAGTATTTTTTTCAAAATCAGACTCATTCGACGCGACACGGGTAAAAAAAAAAAACGTCGATACCGTGCGTCTTCAAGTAGATTCACGCCTCAAGCGGGGTCTCAGGACGTCGACTGCTAAGCTAGTGCTCCCTCCTGCTCCCGGAACCCTTTCCCCGTCAATAAACCTGGACAGCATGCCCCACTGTGCGTGGCTCATACTTTCACCACCATCAAAGTCCTCGCGGGCACTCGCCCATTTGCCATGATCGGGTTGCGAGCTAAACTCAGTTCTGCGATTCATTGCCACCACTCCACGAGTGTTCGGCACGTCGTCACCACCCCCCTCGAACGGGGCTCTCTTGGGATCTCTCAGCGTTCGTAACTCTCCCGCGACTTCCCTGACCGTCGCCCCGTTGAAGATGTCGAATTCAGTATTTCGTCCCCCCCCACAGTGTCTGAGGATCCACTGGCAAGCGACACTCGTGAGCGAATCCGGGTCACACGTCTCTAGCTCGTGCTCTGTCAGCTGCAGAAGGCGCACTAGTTGCAGGAGCTGGCAAACGTGGTGGCAACCCCCCCCCGCTGCTGACTGGCACTGGCACCATGCCGCTTCTACACAAGTGGCGACCAGTCTCCGTCGAATGTCATCGTCGCTCCTTCCGTCACTAGAGTCGCTGTCACCCTGGTTGATGTCGGGGTGTTCGGCAACAACATCCACCCTCTCCACACGCACATCAGCTTGGACGAGATATTCTTTGTCTCTCATGGATCCGCGCGAGCTGAAGTCACACACAGGCATGATGCAAACAGTTGGAAAAACAGTTGGCACCCGCAACATTGTAGTGCCTACATTTGGAAGTGATGGTTGCATGAATATACCTGACTTTCGAACCTAAAAGGCAAACGTCGTGTGCATTTCCCACATCCCTTGCCACTACAAGGACCTGCTCTGTTCGACAACCTGTACGATCCCTTTCGCTACGCTGAGGAGTTTAGGCTTCAAGTAGTTCCAGCCTGCTCCAAACACCTGAACGGCTGCTCGGAAGATGTCAGAGAGACGGGCGGGCAAACGAGACAGCGCCGAACGAGCGAGATATGCGCTCCATAAGATAGTGGTATTTGTGGGCAGGATCTACTCACTTCCGGACAAGTGGGAGTTTGCACAGCCGCAGCCAAGAAGTAGGGATTTCCAACGAATTCCAAACGCAAACCTAAGCACAAAAAACGCAGTCATCGACGTTCTGAAATGCCGTTTTCGATGCGCTGAAGTGCTCTCACCCCCAAGAATTCACGCAGCTGAGCTACGGTCATGCTGCCAAGTTGGGCATCTGTAGGTAGCCGCGAAAAAACCGTGCGCCCGAGGTTGTTCGTTTCTCGGGATGTCAGTGTCCGCCGTCCTCGTTTACAGGGGGCGTGCGACGGCAGGGAGGTCCAGCTGTTCTGGGAAGTCAGACTCCCACGGACGCAATGTGCACGGGCAGGTTTTCCCACAGGCTACTTTCACCGCGACTTCAGGGTTGGCGATGACCCCTGAGTATCGACACGATACAGGAGGGGAGAGAGTAAACGGCGTGCACACTTAGCGGAGTTGCTGTCGTCCTGTTTCCAATACCTGTGTGCCAATAAATGGCACGAACGATACAAGTACAAGAGGAAGAGATTTTGTATGCATACCAATACACACATGGGTGTTTTGGATACAATAGACTATCCCAATGCATTTAAAGGTGTTGATTGTTGTGTGTCTTAACGCTGGTCCAAAGTAGGCAGGCGCCTTTCGATGTCATAAACCAACGACCACAACCCGAGGGGGCACACGTACGCTACTGGAAATCAATTACTTGTGACAAAATAATCGATCAACCCAGGAGAGAGAGGTCCAGTCATGTACATCATCGGCATTTTCACCATGGTTAACCATGTCTAACCATGGTCACATTCACCATGGTTAACCATGGTTAACCACTGGTGGTTAACCAATGGTTAACCATGGTTGACCATGGCTGATCATGGTGAGCCATGGTCAGTCGTGGTTGATGGAAACCCATGGTTGTCCATGATCTATGATTAGCCATGGGTGACCATGCACAATGGCCATGGTTAGCAATGGCTGATCGTGGTTAACCAATGGTGGTTGACCAAATCTGGCCATGCTCGACGACGGTCAGCCATGGTCAACCATCATGGTTAACCATGGTTAACCATGGTCAGCATTGGTCAACCACCGTGGTTAACCATGGTTTACCATGGTCAGCCATGGTCAACCACCATGGTTAGCCATGGCTAACCATCGCCATTGTGCATGGTCTGCCATGGCTGACCATGGTTAACCATAGCCAAAGTTCATGGTCAACTACGGTAGGGAGGAAACGGAAAGATGAACATGGGGGAATCACGAGGACTATGAACGACAACAATAAATGTTGTAATTCCAAATCGTCAGCCACCTCTATCCATGGTGAGTCAGGGATACCCACCCAAAGTAACCGCGACCTACCATTGGAGAACAGGAGAAACGCAGGCATGTTGAGTGGTTCGTAGTGAGAAAGGAGCAATAAAGATAGGCATGAGCCACATGTAGCGACAACGAACCACGCTCAAACCTCTCCCGCGCGAAGGGTAGAGGTTCCGAATTTCAACCTTCGGAAAAAAACTACAACTAACTGGAAAGATATGGTGGCTTGCCAAAATATGTGGGGACAGTAGCCAAGCACCCTTTGTCTGTGTAGGAGCTCAAATTCTTTGGAGGGACTGCATCCCCACGACGAATGGTTGACAACCATTTTGGCGACATGTTGTTTTTTCGGAGGGACTGGGTACTACTGTAGGAGGTATTGTGTGTGAAGACAGCAACAACATCGAGACTACGACAAAATAACAGCAGCAACAACAACAACAGCCAACAACCAACCACGATTTAAACAAATAAGGCCCGACAACCACGCCACGTTTCTCCCATCACGCTAATGCCTCACGAAGACATCCACGAAGACATAGGATTCACCGTTCCTAGGACAAGCACAACGTAGAACAAACGCCGTCATTCCCCGTTAGCAAACCAGTGAAAAACACGGCGAAATTGAATTAAACAGATGATACGCCCAGGACGACGTGACGCTACGCGAAGCACTAGCGAACTCAATAGTACATGCTTCAATAACACAAGGACTCACAGGTTTCCAGAAAATATGGCGGAGATCCACGTGCATTAGGCCGCAAGACCAATAAGAACACGACACGTTTAGTTTGCCAATGAAACCTTGTCCGTATTTTTCGAATAGCCACGTTTTACCCGCGCCAGTAAACCAACACTACCCCCCTGCAGTTAGTAACTCTTCGCAACGGACGACCCAGCGGAGGAGGCCGACGTTGCTGGGGGAAAGCGTCGGGGTACTCAACGTAGAAGGCCTTCCCTTTCAACATCATTAAAAATGTAAATATATCTTGCTTCTCACGATCTCGTAAGTACTTCACTACCGGTCAAACGTCGGGTTCTGGGACAAGAGCTTCTTGTCCAGCAGCAGCTCGTTCTTGAAGCAGATGTTGTTGTCCAAAACGCGACGGTTGAGGACCTTGGGCATTCGCATGACGACATGTCGAAACTCTGCAGGACCCAAAGGGCGTGCATGGCAGAGGGCTGTGGATTCTCCAGCCGGACGAAAGCAAGAGTCCGCGGCTGTCTCGAAGATCATCAGCAATCAATCTCAGCGGGACACAGCGTAGACTACGTAGCGACTCGTGATAGCAGGTCAAAGCGTGGGGTAGATGTGTCCAGAATAACCCCGTAAAGGTGCGACGCCGTGCGCGTATTTGGCGCACCGCTGAGCCACCCGTTGTTGGACTCTGCGATCGGGGAGTTCCAGTAGAACTCGGGTGGGTCGGCTTCCACGTTCCACAGGAGAGGATTGTCTTGGTCGTTTGGCGAGTTGAAGAAAGCGTACAATACCTCCGTATGGCCCCGGAAATGGAACCTGTCGGCGGCCGTTGAAGCAATAGGATAAGTGTATGTAACCGTGCCTTGTTGGAGACGGGTCATGCAAGATTGTACTTTCGAGTGTAAGATCCGCCATTGACAGATACAGGTACATGTACACGTCACCAACTACCAGTCTCGCTGTTTCGCACTACCGTTCGAGGACGCTAGCCCTCCAGACTGCCAACGGCGATATGTACGTTAGCTCACTGCACAGACACCACAGTCTACGATGAGCAGCGTTCCAACCCACGACAGATCCCCTTTGCCCGTCAGGTAGCGATCCAAAACGCAGGCCTTGTCGTAGAAGATAATGGTCGGGCGTCGGTCCTCATCCGGGAAAATCTTTTGGAGTGCCGCGTCCACCTCAGGCTCCCACACAATCTTGTATATGGGTTCACTGTTATAAAAGTGAATTTTTGACTGTTATAACAGTGAATTGACTGATATAACAGTCGGCTCACTCCTATAACAGTCATCGTATTTTCACTGTTGTAACAGTCAGTTCATTCACTTTCATAAGAGTCAGCTGACTCTTATGAAAGTGAGGTGTGAGTTCAAACACTGTTGTTACAGTCAGCTGACTCTTATGAAAGTGAGGTGGGTGCACATTACTAACAGTCAGTTTGGGGACATTTATAAAAGTAAAACGACTGTCGTGCAAGTCACCTTTAACAGCCAGGCGGTAAAAATGACTTTGATTTTGGAGCAGTTCTGCAGCTCTCATCAAGAAACGGAACGATGGGACGAGCACATACTTGCCCTAGCTCGTCATTGCATCATAGAAATATACAATTTCAGGTACAGGTTCCAGGCGCATGACGTGACGAAGGTTATTGCGATATGGCGATCCTAGGGCAGGAAAGCCCGTACGTGTTGTGCACCGCAAAAATAAGACGAACCCCCTGTGCAGCCAGAACGATTCTCACGTGTGCGGCTGGTTCACCTAGGTTCGCACATACCGCGAGCAAGACGTAAAGGGCTAAAGGCACACTACATCCGCCGACAACACCTTTGATACCACCGCGGGCCTTCCTCCGACGACGCAAATAAACCCCACGGCAGATGAACAACCTCGACGAAGGTCGCTGAGTGAACCACTCGACCGGTGACAGTAACCACTCAACCCGCGACAGTAGGTCTCTGTCGGGGGTCGTATCCGACGATCGGTGAATGCCAATCTAGACCCGCAAAAACAGCGGTGAACTGCTGACCAAACGCAAAGGTTACACCACAACCAGAACATGTACAGCATCTCTCCACCACCGATCTCAACCATCGAAGTTAGGGTGCTGGCTCATCAGTTTGGACCTGAGAAGGATCTCATTCCGAACAAGGATGGCGTGGTTGAGGAAGAAGTTCCTCAGCACTTGAGGCATCTGTTTGACGACGACCCCAAACCCTAGAAAAGCAGGGGAAAAGCATGGCAGCAAAAAAAAACAGAAACACGACGTGGGCGCAAAAATCGGTCTTTTGATGGTGTGGGCGTGCATGTTGGCAAGACAGTCGGAAGACAAGAGACAGACCAGATCGCACAAGAACATGTATACCGTGGACGTTTCGTGTGTGCTGTTTCGCATTAATGAAAACACCCTGTTGTGCCGTCGCCAGGGAAACGCCAAGTCTCTGTTCTGAAAGTGAGAATCGCTTGTTACAAAAGTGAACTAACTGTTGTAAAAGTGAACCAACAATTATAAAAAGTGAACTCTTTTTCCGGGGTCAACACAAAAGACAAGAGGGCGGGTAAGCACACATGTACATTTTTACGCTCTACCTTTAAGCCAGCTGTTGCTGCTTTCCGCCCGACTTGAGTTCCACCGAAATTCTTCCTGTCCTTCGGGGCTTGTCCGCCAGAGCGTGGAATCGTCGCGGGCCTCCGGTGAATTGATGATAGCGCAGTTAATCTGTCACAGTATATCGCAACACGAGTCCCAGGGCACGAGGCAATCGAAGTTACATGACGGGGTGGCGAAGCAAGGTTAGCTACCGTAAGCATCGGGGTCCCCGCACATGTCGGTCGGGGTCTCCGCTCTGGGTGCGCGGAGAAAAAGCTAGTTCCAAATATTTAATTGACTTTCCGCACAGGTATCGCGGTCTCCGCACGCCTTTGCAATCAGAATCTGACCAGGAGTTTCAAAGGCGTCCGCTCATCCGTAAGTTGGAACATTGTTTCCCACGCGTTCACTCTTTCGGTTGTGTAGAAGGAAATGTCACTCGTACCTCATTGTGAGACCGGAAGTGGAATCTTGAGGACGCCACAGCAAGAGGAAGCCGAAGATCAATGACCGTGACAAAAGGGGTCGGCGGAACACACGAAAGTCGCACGGGAAACGTTAGCAGTGGTACTTGTAGGTCGCCGTGTAGGTCGCGGTCAGATGCAGCGGTTGGGCTAGGACCTGGTTCACGAACAGGTTGATAAGCGGTGACAGAACATGACAGGCAAGCCCCACGTGAAGTAGCTATGACCAACTACAGAGGTACAACACTCCCGCTATTGATATTGGTCCCCTACCTGGAGCTCAGCAGAACGAATAGACACGTCATCGGTGGCACGGGAAAAAAGGGAACTAACAGTTACATATAACAACCTGTCCACGATGTAGCGACACATCAGCCAGCCCAGGTGAGGGTGCAAGAGGCGGTATTCCAGGAGGCGGCACGCGAGGTCGTAAAACAGGATTCCAGGCCTGGAGAGAGGGTCAGGCCACACTGAATCCAAGGCCGCGCACACCCACTCCATGCCCTCGTGAGCTGCAAGAGCAGAGATTCCCGAAATAATACCGCAGTTGAGGGTGCCCACCAGATGACCGTATGAGTTGTACCTTGAAAACATCACTCGCAAGAGTTTGATGTCGTCAGGCTGGGTGGACAGGCAGGAACAGGAAATATCGACGGGTCAAAACAAAGTGTTGTTTTTCGAGCGGAACGAGACGTTCAGTAATCGGCGCTTCAGCACAAGCAGGGATGGACACAACATGCAAACTCTCTTTGCCGTTCAACATATGTGACCAGGTTCAGGTCATGCAAACACTCTGTGCCGTTCAACATATTCTACCAGGTTCAGGGTTGTACGCATGTACGCATGTACGCATGTACTACCGCCGTCGGACTCGAGGCCGCTATTCACGGAAGGAAAGGCAAACCTTTTTGGGACGAGTCATAGGTTCCTCAAAGGCG
>FN648732.1:47483-59805 GCA_000310025.1 Ectocarpus siliculosus | reverse complement strand
TTTAAAGGTTTGCGGCAGCCCGGCTTGGGGTTCCCCCCCCCCCCCCCCCCCCCGACGCACGTAACCCCCATCAAAGGAGCATCCGGACGAGCTAGGTTCGGACCCGTTCGTGGCCTTCGTGTCCCAGATGCTAGCGTACCTGGCGCAACGGCTGTCTATGGAGGGAGGCGCGCCACCCCCGGCACTACCGTTAGCGGCGTCATCCTCGTCGCCGTCCTCGTCGTCCATTTCCGGCACGAACTGCAGCAGCCTGTTGGGGTTTGCGCGAGAGGGGCGAGGCGGCTTTGAGAGAGGTAGCAGAGGCGTTGGCGGTGCTGCTGTCGTGCGGGGTGCTCCGGAAGAGCCTGGGCTCGCCGCGCTGGAGGGAGGGGTAGCAGGCACGGGAAGGGCGTCGAACGTTGGCGACGGATGGTGAGAGGTGCTGTGGTATCGGTAGTTGCTTGTTGTTGGTGGTTGTGTTGTTGTTGGTGGTGGTGGCGATGAAGGTGAAGGCGAAGGTGAGGGTGTTGTGTGTGGCGGCACCGGCGAGGCATGGCTTCCGTTTTGTCCTTTGGTCACCGCCACTTGTTCTCGTACGTTGCCCGAGCAATGTCCTCTTCCTCAGTTCGCATGTGTCTTCGACGTGTTTTTGTTTGACCTCCTGTCTCCGCGAAGACAACGACAGCGAGGGTGAACGGTATCCTCACGCCTGGATGCTGCTCACTCGTACGTGGCTGTGGGCTTCACACAAACAAACTTTCGCACCATTACGAAACATTCGGTCTACATTGTCGAACAGTCACTCGGGCGCATTTATTTTGGCAGTAGCCTTCGAAGGCTTTTTGTGTTCAGTAAACATGTTGGATAAAGCATACAATCGGGGAAGTTGGGTTAGGGTTAGGGTTAGGGAATACGGTCTGCGTCCCCCCCTCCCTGTTCTTTTTCCTCATAAACTTATCAATCGTTCGAACGCAGTCCTATCCTGTACGCTTGTCATTTTCGTCACCCCGCGCGTTGCGATTGGCGGCGACGGACGATCTCCGATTTCTCCGCCGCCTTCTGCCCCATTGTATGTGTAAATGTAGGAATCCCCACCGCATGCCGTATCATACGTATGCTGTATGCTGTTGTTGCTCGGCATGTACTTGTTCTTTGTTTGCTGTTGTTTTGGTTGATAGGTCGACCGGTGAAAAACGTATATGCTCGTTTCGCGTCTGTGTACGTCATGCCTGCTTTCACGTGTTCGTCCAATGACTTGGCCCACAGCTGGAGACGGGCTGTTGTCTCCCCCCATTAGACTGAAGCACCCCGGGCGCCCACAGTAGTTAACCCATCTCACATTTTTTCTACTCCTTGTTTCTCATCTAGCCCCTTGCGTGTCCGCGTGTGTTTTTCTTTTCCGTTGTCTTCTCTGGAAAAAAACATACCACAATATAACGACGCGTCAGCTACGGCATGGACCTTGTGGGAGGGGGCGACGGTAGCCAACTCCTGGGAGGCGGGGTGGCTTCGTCCTCTTCCCCGGCTTCGGCAGTGGTGGGCGGCGGCGGCAGCAGCGAGAGTGGTGGTAGCGACGGGGGCCTGTCTCTGGGGAGAGTGTTGCCGCTACACTGTGGACACAACAATTGCTACAGCGATGGGGAGCGGCGCATGCTGTTGGAGCACCTTGCGCTGGAAGGGTAAGGAATAACTATATATAGACGGAGAGAGAGACACACACAGACGATTTTTATCACATTACAAGACTGGCGTCTTTTCATTGGTCAGCAGGTTAGCGCGGTGGATGTTAATAAAGAAAAGACACACAGACACAGAGAGAGAGAGAGAGAGAGAGAGAGAGAGAGAGAGAGAGAGAGAGAGGGGCTGCTGTGTGGGGTGTGCGTGCTGTTTGGAAGTTCTCGAAGTTATTTGCTCATGTATGGTGGTGGAATCGCGTCGCCAGCGGTGAGAGGGCGGAAGGTAGTACATCGTGCGGTCTGGTGTGGCGTGGTTGTGGATTGGTAAACCTCGCCCTGTTCGGGCGGGAATGGAGAGATATTGACTTGGTTCTGGTTTGCTGTTGGGGATCCTTGCGCTAGAAGGATGGTCTTTTTGTGACTCGTCGCTCCTGGATACCCAGGGACGACGACGTTGTCTAACACGTGACTCAGCTGGAGTGTCGTTCGTGTGTAGTCCTGTACGTGTGTCCGACAATCCAGTTCCCACTGCCGTGCCTTGAAGTGATTCGTTCCCCGCCCCTCTGATGATATCTCCGCCCCTTTATTTCATGCACACGTGCGCATTCTCTCCGCCTCACACCACACGTCGTAACCTTTTTTTTTTCGCTCTTGCGCTTTCCCTGCTTCGCGTACCCAGGTGGGTAGCTCCTGACCGCCGGCCGCTGGAAGCAATGCGGGCGTTGCAATGATGCAAAGGAGGCATGTTTGTTGCAACGTCTCGCGTTTTGGAATCGTTCTGCGTTTTAATGAAGCGGAGGAGCACAGCCCGATGTTGGTAGTGTAACAGCAGTGGGAGTGGTGCCTGTATCTTTGCCGCATACTTGTAGTGACAAGGGTTTTGGCCGGCCTTTTGCCGGGCAGACGGCACTATCCAGACTAAGCAAACTTGAATGCTCCGTTTGTGTCGAGAGATTTCACCGGTCTTGTGCAGGGCGACCGGCCTTATACTTGCGCAGCCTTATACAGGGGCAGCTACTACTGCTGTGTAGTATAGCGCGCGCAGCGCCTACACGGGTGTTTCGCCTGCGTTTTTTTTTCCCGCTCGGCAGCGGTGGCGATGATGACGGCGGTGGTCGGGACAGTAGTGATGTGGTGATGGTGGTTGAGATACAGGGGCGGTTGGATGGTGTCCTGTTGTTGCCGACGGAGTCTTGTGGGCTGTTGGCGACTGGTAACGCCTTGGACTTGAAAGGAGACGGGGGGAGAGCGAGGAAATTCCACGCGACGTTTATTGCTCGATTGCTACGCAGTACCATAGCTGACTGCTGCTGCCGAGTTGTTATGTAGCGCTGTTTTTTGTACGGAACACATGTGCTTTTTCGACGGCATGCGTATGCGCCCTCTCTGTTGTCACAGCTCGAATCGACCGAACGTGCGCTGATTGTACGCCTAGCCTCTCTTGACTGTTTCAAATTCTTGACCATGTGAAGCTCTTCTTTTGTTCTTTGGTCGATCCGATGAAGGTCGCGGCAAAGAATTGATGTGTGGAATCAACTGCTGCTTGTGAAGTGCCCGACACATCATTTCATTGAAGAGTCTCATGCTCTCTTGGTGCAGTTGTATTGGGTGTCTACCTCTTGGATGTAGGGACAGCGGTAACGTGGCTGACTCATAAGGTGGTATATTGTATTCTGACACGATGGCCCCATTTTTTGTCTCGAGGACAGAGCTCCGTAGGGAAAGAGCAGGGGACCATGCAACTATATTCCCCCCCTCCTGATGGTGTGGCGCGCGATATGCGGTGCTCTACATACCATCGCTACGCCAACGTGCGAGTCTAGACTGTCGATGGAGAAACACGAGCTAACTAAGCTGTACTGCTGTAGTCTGGAGGTAGTGCGAAGTTTTGTACCCATTCAAGATGTTTTGCCTTATTTAGCATACGAAAATGGTCAAAACGACAACCTTGCAAGACCCTCTGAAAACCAGGGAGTATCGTATGTATGCGTACCGTATATGACACAAGATAACACACCCCCTGGGCCGATTTTCAAAGCTCGATTTCTCAACAGCAGGAAGAGTCACAGCGCCGAAAACGGCGGCGTTGGAACCGTCTCGTCGAGAGGTTTTCGAAAATGTATTGTTTCGTTTATGCATCCTCTTCGTCGTGGAGTAATCGAGCTTTGAAAATCGGTCCAGGGGGTGTGTTATCTTGTGTCATATACGGTATATATCGGTCGCCACGATCGCATCGATGTACATGCCTTTGACAAAAATATGCGAACCTCGCAGCAGGAACGACGTGAGGCTGCTGTGCATACTCTCCGGAATTCGAGAATATTCACACTAAATAGGCTACAAAGTGCGCACGAATCAAATGGAGACCTTCGAGTATTAGGAAAAATAAATACACACACACAGGGAGACTACCCATTCGAGATGTCGAACGGGATGTGGAGTCTTTTCAGTGAGTGGAGGATCCAGGCGAGGGTGAATGCGCTTGCTTGTGGCTGTGATTGGTCGATCGTAATTGCGCCGCATCTGCTCCATCTGCAGCCTACAGCCGAAGACATGATGCACTCGCCAGCTCGGTAGCCACCAAGCTCTGGACACCTTTGAGTGGGCTGTGCTGCTGCACTCACGTGCATCACTTGCGAAGCTGAGTGAGAGAAGATGCGCTTTGCCTGGGTGTGCTCATCTCTCGCCCTAGCAAATGGATTCCTACCCCAGACTTTCCGCCCTCCTCGCAGCAAGCACACCGCACCCGCCTCCGCATTACGATTGTCCATAGACTCGAGCTCGCCGCCCGTCTCCGCATCCGACTCTGATGGCCTGGTGGTCGGACTGAACAAGTACTCCCACGACAGCTCCGTGTGCATCCTCTCCTACCGGTGGGTTGTGCATGTGTCCAGCGAGCGAGTCCTCTCGCAGCAACGCGGACAAAGTTTGAATCGGCCTCTTATGTTAATCAGGTCAACGCGCTGTGCTGTGGCAGGTTGCAGTTACTGTACATAGGCGCTTGGAAAACGCTCGTGTGGGGCAGAGGGTCCGTGGGAGAAGCACAGAGAGCAGCTTTCTGTGGAAATGCACCTACGGAACGCAAACCATGAATGAGGCAAACTAGTCAATGCAATAAAGACCTTCCAAGGAGTCAGTTTCTTAGATCGATTTCAGTGTTTCGAAATGTCAAGCAATGTCTAGACGACATGTTTCCGACCATCGGTGCCCCGCTTGATGCATCCACGGCTGGTGCGTTACATATTTTGGGCAATAACTAGAGTAAAACCGCTGTGTATCCATGTCGGCGGCGGCGGCGATGTACACAGAGTGCAACATTATGCTATCCCCGCCCGCCGAGATAGTGCTAGATGTAAAGAAAGCCCTGCTCCACCCCCCCCCGCCCCTCGTAGGGACGGCACCTGCCTCTTCGCGGGCGAGAAGGAGCGCCTGACGCGCGCCAAGCACGACGGCGGCGACACGGGCGAGCTCGTCTCCCACGCCCTCCGCTCCGTGGGGGCCAGCCTCGAAGACGTCCGCCTGGTCGTCTCCAACAACCACCACCACCGCGTCGCCCCCTTCGAGGAGAGGGTACCGTGGGCGGTTGCCCAGGGCACCTACCCGGCCAGCTACGCCTCCGAGGAAAACCTCATCCCGGGCGCCGCCCACGCGGAGCTCTCGCACCACCTGGCCCACGCCTGGAGCGCGGCGGCCCTGTCGCCCTTCGACTCCGGGCTTATCGTCGTCATGGTGAGCATGCACGTCGTCCGACGAAGGGTGGGAATCTTTTGGGCAGGAGTACAGCAGTAGTCGACCCCGCTTGCGAGGTTTTTTGGTGTACGTAAAGTGGGAAGCTGAATTAGGATGAGTGTTCGTAAAAGCGGGTACGGCTGTAGTCTAAGGGAACAGGCGGCGACGGCAGCAGTGCTGACTAAATGTCGTGGCCGTGATGACTGATTCCGCGTTTCGTTTCGCACGCCGGGGAGGCCGACCGGCGCGGCCGAACTCGCAAAACCCTGGTCAACCTCTTGGCGTTTTCCGTTTTTTTTGCGCTGCAAGGTGCGGTGTTTCGTCGCGCGGCCCCCCAACCGCGCCCTGCCCTTGTTTTGGTGTGCACCATCGTATTGAATATCCACGGTATGTAGGATGGAAATGGGAGACTCCCACGGGACCGCCACCTAACCGCGTCCTGCCTTTCTTTTGTTGTGTGCCGTACCTTACGCAATTCCCCATGGGATGTAGGATGGGATGGGAGAGTCCCACGGGGCCATGGCCCGCGCAGAAGCGGAGGCAGTAGCGCGGGAAGAGTACGAAAATGCCCGCGACGTTGACGGCCAGGCGCAGCAGCAGCAACAGCAACAGCGACAAGGAGAAAGACCACCGCCGGTGGAGTACTACAACGACCTGCGGCTGATGAGGGAGCTCGGGGCGGGCGGGGAGATGGCGGAGGGCACCGAGGTTCCCGGCGACGGCAGCCCCGGGTTCCAGCAAGTGCCGGAGGAGCTTCTGCCGCACGAGGCGTACCGCGAGGCTGAGAGCGCCTACCAGTTTATGCCAGGGGCGGGTGAGAGCGGGGGGGGGGTAGAGAGGGAGGAAGGGAGGGAGAGAGAGATGCACAGAAAGAGACAGAGAGAGCGACAGAGACAGAGACAGGCAGAAAGAAAGAAAGACAGACAGACAGGGAGACAGAGAGAAGATAGATAGAGACAGAGAGAACGGGAGAGAGAGACAGAGATAACGGGAGACAGAGAGAGAGAGAGAGAGAGAGAGAGAGAGAGAGAGGGAGAGAGGAGAAGAGAGAGACAGAGAGAGACAGAGAGGAAGAGAGAGGGAGAGAGAAAGAGAAAGAGAGAGGGAGAAACGGAGAAATGGAGAAAGGCGTTTTTATTTGACGAGTGGAAGATGCACCTCAACACGGGGATTTGTGGAGGTGGTTGACGGCAGAACCGGGAACCGTACAGTCGCCAGAAGCGCAGGAGCGGTTGGGATCGACCCATGACGCTTCTCGAGTGCAAGGGCCAGTGTAAAATCACGGCGCGGCGATATACATGTAGTTGCCGCGCCCTCACTCTTAGGGTGGCCAAAGTCGACCTGCTACCGTATTTGCCTTAAGTTATCACATACCCTGGACTTATTTTCAAACCCGCTTACTCTGCGGCACAAAGCTTGACTGTGCTGAAAAATGGTGGTGTTGGAACCTTCACTTCGAGAGGTTCCCTAAAACCTAAAACCTGATGTTGACATCCTCTTCGTTGTGGATGAATCGAGCTTTGAAAATTGGTCCAGGGGGTGTGATATCTTATGCAACCTACGGTAGCCCGAACGCGCGCGCGGGCGCCTCTGGCCCTACTCGTCAGAGACCCGTCGAAGAACTATCACTGATACGCATGGAGACCTCTATTACTTCGTTGTTTTCCCACGCGTTGGCCACCCCCCCCTTGCGTCTCGTTGCGGTGATCTTTAGACGGGGGACCCACCCTCGTCCCTATCTACAAGAGGTGGATAAGGGAGCGCTCCCCGCCCGAGCTGTTCAACCACGGTTTTGAGAACATGGAGTCGATGGGGGCGGTGTACAGCCGGGTCAGCAGCCACATATTCGGCGACTGGAATGCTTGCGGTGAGAGAGGCGGATCTGGGAGAAGAGGGGGTACATATTGAAGGGGTGTAAACATCGTTGCCTGCTGTTGCTTCTTTTCTCCCGTGTTTTGAGGCGTGACCTGTTGTCAAAAACGCAGAGAGGTTGGTTGACCCCAGGACCCTGTTGGTTGCCTTTAGAGAGCGAGAACGAAAAGAGCGTGGTGCCCTGTCTGAGGCACCGTCACCCTACCCCGCTACCGAAAACCGTCCAGCGCCCCCGCAGATCAGTACCTATGGAGCGCCCTGTTACCCCCATTGCGAACCTCGCCCCTCTTGGTGATACCTCCAACCTTGGTTACACCTCCAACCGCGTTAGAAACAACCCAGGACGCTGTTTCGGTCTTGTTTTCTCTCTCTCTCTCTCACCCCCGGCTCTTGAATTTCATTCGGCCAACAAACCGTTCAGGAAAGGTTATGGGCCTCGCGCCGTACGCCTCCAAGTCGTCTCCACCCGCCGCTGGCGAGCTCCCTCCGCCCCCCCGGCTGACCTCGGGTTCTCTCCTGCTGGGTGGAAAGGGCGGCGGCGGCACCGGCGAGGACGCCTTCTACGTTGACTGGGAGGCCATCGAGAGCCTGCCCCGCCCCAACGGGCTCGGACAGGAGGGCGACGGTCAGGACGAAGGGGACGACGGGAGCGGCAACGAGGATGGCTTGCATGGGCTGGGGTCGTTCTACGCGGCCCTGGCGTCCAGGGCTCAGGAGGGCCTGGAGGAGGCGGCGCTGGAGTTTGTCAAGGGGCTGAGGGACAGGACCGGCGAGGAGAACGTGTGCCTGTGTGGGGGCGTGGCCTTGAATAGCGTGCTCAATGGGAAGATCGCTCGAGAGGTACGTAGGCGTGTTTGTTCGTGTGCGCGTGTGCATGGGTTAAGGTAGGTGGGTGTTGGCGTGTTTGTTCGTGTGTGTGCTTGTGCATGGTCAAATATGTGCTTTCTGTGATATTCTGTCGTTGTTGTTGTTGTTGTGATTGTTGTGGTTGTTCGTTTTGGTCTGTCCGTTGCTTTTCAACTCTCACTGCCACATTTTTGGTACTTTTGACGCTGCCGCTGCCCGCTACACCCGCCGCCACCGGCGCCACCACCACCACAACGGTACCGGAAGGCCGGCTTCCGGCGTGTTTTCGTCCCGCCGTGCCCGGGCGACGAAGGGGTTGCGGTCGGCTGCGCGTCCTTCGGCTGGCACCAGCGCCGGCTGCTTCTCCCATCAAGCGGAGACACCACCCTATCCCCTACCGATAAGAAGAACGGTGACCCTACCGCTGTCTGCGAGGAAGAAAACCTGACAGACACGCCGGTGGAGAGTGGCGGCGGCGGCGACTTGGAGGGCCGCCCAAAGGTGGTAGCGGGGCCGCTAGGGTCCGGGGAGCTGCGCACTCCGTACTGGGGGAGGGGCTGGACCGAGGACGACGTGGAGGATGAGATAGCGGAGTGGGAGCGCTGGGTGGACGTCCGTCAGATTAACGGCGTGGAGGTAAGCAAGGCACCGCGCGGGTGTTACTGATTGGTATTTTTCCGTTGGGGCTGCGTGGATGATTTGTTGTCGTTCCGTGTGGCGTGATCATTACAGTGTCTGAGCCGGCATCGCTTTTTGGGTCTCCCCCCACCCCGCAACACGGATGGATCGGGGTTCCTATCTCTCGCATTTGCCTACACATACACTCACGCACGCATATAATGCGCGCGTGCGTGTTTGCAGGAGGTAGCCCAGGCCATCGCTGACGGGAAGGTTGTGGCGTGGTTCCAGGGAAGGGGAGAGTTCGGCCCCCGCGCTCTCGGGTCTCGATCTCTGTTGGCGGACCCGCGGGACCCCGAGATGCCGGCGAGAATAAACGCGGACGTCAAAAAAAGGTGCGTGGATGTCAAAAAGAGACGCGTGAATATCGAAAAGAGGTGCGTGAAGGTCAAAAAGTGGTGCGTGGATGTCAAAAGAGATTCGTGGGTGTCAAGAAGAGGTCCCTAAACGTCATAACAGAGTAAGAAATATCGCGGCTGATGTGGTTGTGCGACAGAAGGGGCCTCCGCCTTCACCCTGTAATGATCACTTTGCCCGTGTGAGGTGGCATGTCGCTCCCAACCCCCCCCCCCCGGGCACGTACGCGCGCTCCTGGCACGGCACTCGAAGCGGGCGTAGCCAACAAAAAACGTCAACGACAATGCCTCCAACCGTTTCCCAGGGAAGATTTTCGGCCATTCGCGCCTTCGGTGCTCGCCGAGGAGGCCGAGGACTGGTTCGAGGGCCTGCCTCCAGACGGTAGGAAGATACATAGATCGTTCACGACCCTGACCTTGTGGGCTACTAGAACACCAAATGTACATAAATCGTCGATCACCCCGGGAGTAGACTCTCAGGTTAGGAATGTCGTGCGCGGCCGATGTTTTTACTCACGAGGCACGTCTGTCTGCGTACGTCTTGTCCATTTTTTCAGTAGCGGGAGACGTTGTTCTGCCCTGTTATGGTTGGTTTTCGTACCGCAGAGCACTTTCTAAATCTGCGTGGGAGGCAGGGGCGATCACCGGTAACCTCACGATTGCCATCAGCTCGTCTGTTTTAACCTTTTAGTTCGCATATTTGATGCTGTTGATTGTGTCTACGGGAGGAGGTGTCACTAAAACTCCGCCCCAAGGATCGCGCTACAGTACGTACACTACCATCCCCGGCTCGTCTACGTCTCGGCTGGACGGTATGGTCCAGGATTTGTCCTCTTTTCTGGTTGTTCCAGGCTTCGTTCTTGAAGAGTCGTCGTCGTTCTTTATTTGCCAACGAGCCATGCTTCTCTACTGCAAAAAAAATCGCGCAAAATCGCAACGCGCCAGGGTCCCCCTACATGTCGCTCACGGCCCCTGCCAAGCCCGGCGTGGCGGAGAGGGTTCCGGCCGTGTGCCACGTTGACTGGTCGTCCCGGCTGCAGACGGTAACAGAGGAATCGTCCCCGCTATACCACAGGCGAGATGAGATGTAGGGTGGGATGGGACGTTTTTCGCGGTTGCAATGAGGTTGTACGGAATGGGCTGAGGTTGTACGGAATAAGGTGGTGAAGGGGGGTACGCGATGTGTGTGGTACAACATGATTCATGAAAGAGGTACGTTTTTTGGTCTTGCTGTCATGCTCTTACAGCAGTTTTGTTTTAGGTTTTGGAGTATGGCTTGTTTTTTCTTTTCGTGTTTTTCGCACGTGGTGTTTTTTGCCGATGTCATGTTCGTCTGGTACATAGCTTCATTGCTGTGCTGTCGATGGAAGCCTCGTCGCTGTTTGGCCCGACACTTTCCCTGCCGTTCCTACTTGTACTCCGTGCCCCCCCGCCCTTTCCTCCAGCTATATCGCCATCAGCGCCGGCGATTGATTCAATCTCTCTGTCAAATATGTTGTTTATTTTGTCGGCTATCGCCCAGGCTGATCACGGCCTTCTTTAAGATGACGGGGGTACCGATGGTCCTCAACACGAGCTTCAACGTCATGGGAGAACCCATCGTGGATTCTCCTCAAGGTGTGGACTGAAAATAAGAACAACAGGCAGAGTCAGTGTCAGTGTAGCGAAGGGTAATTTGAGGGTGTGTAAGTGAGAGGAGGTGAGATGAAAACGAAAGGGAAGAAGAGGAAGAAAAACGATATTAAAAACACTGTATAGAGAGAGAAGGAAAAATACAAGGAAAGAGGAGTGCCATGGGGAGAAACCATTCAACGAAAGACAAGGAGCAAACCACGCCAGTTCGCGGAGCATGGTAGGGTACACACGTATGGCTGTCCACGGGTGACAAAACAGCGGAACGAGCAGATACGAAAGAAAATTTCGACACACGCGTGCACAATCGTTCACAAATGGACACCACCGTGTCCCCCCCCCCCCCTCCTGTTTTGAACGGTAGAGTACGAAAGACAGAACCGGAATGGACTAGGCAATGTTTCAAAAAAGGAGAACGCTCCATCCTTGACTATATTGTCGTAGAGAATGGGGGGAAAGAGACGGAAGTACGAGTATGCACAACGGATGTAGGCACTACAGACCACGCGTTGGTGTGGACAGCCCTACAACAGAAGAGAGTCATACAGAGTAGGCGACGCAGGAAAATGTACAGATGGAGAATAGATAAGCTAGAAGTAGAAGAAACGAGGGTAGAGTTCCAAGAAGAGATGGCTATAAACGACAAGAAACTCTCGGAGTTGATGGAGGCAATGGGTACACCGAAGGATGCCGAAGGCCGGGACCAGGCCGGGTCTAGAATCATAGAAGAGTGGGAAGAGCTGGTAAACACAACAGCAAGCAGAGTTCTAGGTAGAAAGTTGATAGTTTGTAAGAGAGCAGTGAAGTGGTGGGACGAAGAAATCAAGCAAGCAATTCGAGTACGTAGAGAGTCACACGCAAAATATGCGGCCGGGAAAACAGATGCAGGATGGAAGGAGTATGTTGAAAGTAGAAAGAGGGTGAAGGAGTTGGTCGTGAAGAAGAAGAAAGGGTTGTGGGAGGAAGTAGTCCAAAAGACTAACGAAGATTTTGAGGGGGGGATGAAGCAAATGTGGGTAGGAATTCAAGGGATAGTGGGCAACAAAAGAGGGGGAGACACGGAAATAACGACACTAAGATCTGCCGAGGGTAAGATGGTATGCAGTTCTAAAGGAAAGAGGGAAGTACTAGTAGAGCACTACTGCAAACTTGGGACACCCACCACCAACGACAACTTCGACTCGGAGTTTGAGAAGGAAATCAACTCGTGGGCAGAGGAAAACGTTGAAAGATCTCAGAGGGAACGTAGTGATGTAGACGGGTTGCAGGGAGAGTTCACACGAGAAGAGGTAGAGGACTGCGTAGCGAAACTCAAGAATAGAAAAGCGGCAGGGGCTGATGGAATTGTGAACGAGCTTTTGAAACAGGGGGGGGAGGGGATGATTAACATGTTGGTCCGGATATTCAACTGGATATGGAAACACGAGTACGCGCCGAAGAGATGGAGAGAAGGAGTAGTCGTGAACCTGTTCAAAAAGGGGGATAAAGCTGACCCGGGGAATTATAGAGGGATAACCCTGTTGAGCACAGTGGGGAAACTGTTTGGCAAGATGA
>FN648732.1:0-34680 GCA_000310025.1 Ectocarpus siliculosus | reverse complement strand
GGGGGGGGGGGGGGGGTCGTAGACACGCGTTTCGAAGAATAGCGGGAGCACCCGTTCATAAATATTCGGAGGTGGTGATAGCCGCGCAGGCCCGAGGATCGCTGCCGATGTAAGAAGTTATGATTCGGTGGTAGCAGCCCGGGGTCGTTGATTGTGGGAATTTTCGAAGCTTAAGGCTGAAGAACACCAAGGAGAGATGCGTAAGGAATGCCCTACCCAACGACATGGCATTCTTGGTCTGCACGAACTTATTATGCCGACACTATCGGGGAACAACTTCCGGTCAATGGCGGCCGCGTCCGCCGACGAGATCGGCAAGGCCAGCACCCTTACCAAAATCGTGTTCGCCTCACCTCTACTCAAGTCTCCGTCGTTTCCATCCTGTTGGGGACTGTCGGATTCTTTCGTCTCTTCTTCCCCTCCGGTTACTGCTTCCTGTGCGACCGCATTCATGGGGTATGAGGCAGGGCGGAATATGTTCAAGCGCTACTTTGACACTAACCATACGCTGTAAACCATGGGCTAAACAATATACATCGGTGTAGCCAACAGCATACACGAAGACGTCGCACGCCTCAGCAACGTTATCAACGCAAACCCTACCGTGAAAAATGCATACCTCTCCGACGGAAAACGGGCGAAGGCGAGGCACGGGCGCGGGATTGCTCATGCCGTCCTCTCCAGACCCATGCCAGCCCTGCCCCCCCGCCATCTCGCGCAGGCCGTCCATCACTCTCGAGTTGGGCTATCCACCTACTGCGTGTTTTTCAGAGCAAACGGGAGTGAAGAGAGAGGCATGGGACTCCCATATCGAGCCGTTTTTCTTTTTAGCAACCGAAGGAAGGATGTTGACTAGGGCCACGCAGAGCAGGCGGGGCTTGTGGGACGTGGAAGCAACACATCCGTACTGCTGTACTGCTGCTGCTGCGGTTCGTCGAGTCCCTAACCCTAGCCAAAATACATCCATGCGCGTGAGAAAATGAAACAGTATTTTTTTTTCATGCCGAAGAGAGGCTGGCACAGCAGTTGGAACATGACGGGTGTGCCAAGGTGGCATGCCAGGATACACCGCCGACTCTGAACAAAATCAGCCACGTTTCCCCCCAGTTCCAAAAGAAGTACTCATCGTTTAACGCTATACTTTGCGATGTACGAGAACCCTTGTATGGCTGCCCATCTGTACCAACCGCTGTGTGCCGTTTGCCCTAGAAGTCGAGAGCGGCAGCCATGGACCCAGTCAACTCGCTGCTGCTGAATGCTGCTGTGACTTCAAGCGGCGGTTCAATTTGAACCAAAAATGACAGATTTTTCTGCCTAACCAACCGAAGTGCTCATCGCTTTGTACGACACTTTGCAGGATCAGAGGAAACCTGTAAAGCTACCTGCCTGTCCGACCGCTGCGTACCGTTTGCCCTAGAAGTCGAGAGCGGCGGCCATGGAACCAGTCAACTCGCTGCTGCAGCCTACCCTTGGCCTACCCCCTAATTGAAGCGGCGGAAAGGTTTTTCATATTTTCTCAACGCACCTGCTACCGATGGAGCCCGTTCCTCTTGCACAAACTTGGTACATATATGAACTGACGTCCTTGCACACTGACGAGTAGCTACCGCCTCCTGATAGACGGCTGCTCGCCTTTGTGGGGTGCACTCGGGGGGTTTCCACGTATTCTCGCGGCAGTTTTTTAGACCCGAAAGTGGTGAACTGCTTTTCTAAAGGAATTTCCTGTAGTGCGTTGCCTATGTCATTATTGTCATAGTCTTTGCCACCCGACGCCCGCCCCCTCCCGCAGAGAGGCAAGAGGCAGATATCCGCCCTCGCCGCCGCCGGCTTCCTGCTGCTGGCCGCCCCCTCTTGCCTGACGGGGCAACTATTCTACGCTACCATGCCAAGGCATTGTGTGGTTTTTCTCCTGGTTTGTAACGCTCAAGCATGCCTGGCCTTCGTCCCGAGCTGGACTGCGACGTTCAGGTCGTCACGCTCGCAGCCCCCTACTTCAACGCCTGCGGCGGCGACGTCTTCGCTCTCACAGCCCTCTGGTACGACCTGCCTTGTGCTCGGGACGTTTGGCGCTTGTGGGGCGCGCATGGTTTACCCGGTGCGAGGGATCACGAGCTTGAGCGCGCTGAGCGAGGGCAACGAGGAGGAGGGGGGCGGCGATCATGATACGCGAGAAGCGGCCGGCGGCAGTCCGGCGGCGGATGAGATCCGTGCAGTCCAGGATGAGATCCGTGCGGTCGAGCTTAACATCGAGGATGTAGTGAAGGAGACGAAAAAGGTAGCCAAGAAGATTGATGATGTTGAGGCTGCTATTGCTGGGGGCTCCGGGTACCTCGGAATGACCGACCCCGAAGCCCTGTTGAGAAAGAGAAGGAGCGACTAGGCGACGAGAAGAAGCAACTACGCGACGAGAAGAAGCAACTACGCAGTAAGGAGGGGCAACTACGCGAGCAGGTCCTTGTGAAGGAGAAAAGGCTCTTCAGTATTGAGCAGCGCCGTGCCAACAACGCCCCAGCAGGTACGGAAGCGTCCCATTATGTGCGAAGATCCATGCAGCAGTTTACAGTGTAGGAAAAGCATGCAAGTCGCCCGCAACAAAAAAAGCAGACCATTTGAAAACAATCCAGGAGTAGTACTTTGGTAGCGGGTACATTCGTAGTGCTGTTTTTTTGCACGGGCAACTCGCCTCCTCTTCAAAGCAACCTGCGGACGTAATGGTAGATCCACACTCCTCAGCAACGACAGTATGTACGACCTTTTCGTGTCCCACTTGGCTGCAGAACGCTGTGACAAGTTTTCCTCTGCTCATACATATTTTAATTTTTTTGGTCCTTCCCATTGCACTCGTGGATTGCTGTGATCAGCAGAGACTTGTGCTTGCACGTTGGTTCCCCACATGTTTTCTTGCCGGTGCTTGTATCAGAGGAACCTCCGGTAGGCGGTAGGAATCTCTTCATGTGCATGTGTGTACCAACAGCAGCAGCAGCAGACCGCGCTCTATATCGTTGCGCGTGTGATGAACCCAACATAGCACTCCACAGGTGAAAAAAGGGGGGTTCGCAGAATAGAAACTGTATATACCCCTTTATTTGTACTGTCTGTCGGCCCCCTCGGATCTGGAAAAAAGTCGTCCTTGAAGCGG
Source organism: Ectocarpus siliculosus (assembly GCA_000310025.1). Lineage (NCBI taxonomy): Eukaryota > Phaeophyceae > Ectocarpales > Ectocarpaceae > Ectocarpus > Ectocarpus siliculosus. The sequence goes on along the minus strand of FN648732.1, from coordinate 31,541 downwards.
GGGGTTTCCTTACTACGAGCGTCCTTAAAGCGGGGTCGACTGTATTGGCTTCTGTCGTCTGCCCCACTGGCCCCCACCCTCCACCACGACTAGCTAGACGACCCAACCGGGGTCACACAGGAGCGGGGGTTGGATCCCCACCTGCGGTACGCGCCTGTTTATTTTTCCGCCAGCAGGGTGCAGCATTCCCCACCTTCGCCTTCGGTACACTTCAGTCGAAGTATGTATTTACCGGCGAAATCCCCGCGAAATCGCTTTCAATTTTCCAGGAACGACTGTGAGAATAAACTCCTTTCGTCGGGGCTTGAACCCATGACCTGGTTCTTAGAAAGTTTGCGTGGATACCAACTAGACCACCGGGGCGACCGGCGTATATAACCGCGGGACATTGATGTAGTCTAGTGGGGGAGATTGACAGCATTTACCGAAAATAATAGAAGCACGGCTGTCTTGGTAAACGCCTGCGGTTGAGAAGCCGCCGCATTCTCAGTTCCCTTCCCCACACTGGTTGTGTACTCCAAGCAAGTTTTCGAGTGTTTGTGCGTTCTTCACACACAAGTTCGGTCGCCCACATGAGCTGCTCCAGAATTTTGAGCACATGCACCCACAGCCTTCCTCACACCCTCCCTTCGGACAGCACTTGCTTGCGTGTCTCATGTAGTTGTCTTCGTGCCAGTGCTTTTTCGCGTGTTTTGTGTGACGACATGCCATGGCATGAATGGGGCTGCAGGAGGTAGGGGCGCTCGTGGCCCGTGATATGATACACTTTATGTATGCATGTAGTCTTTCAGCAGATCCTCGCGAACGGACGCATTGTGGGGATGCGGTGAAATGTTGGTTCGTTTGAGAAGAATGCCAACTTTTGTGAGACCCGACTCCGGGATGTTTGTTGATTCCGTACAGATATGGATCGCATGTTTTGCAAGGGAGCAGGTACTTCAGAACTGTAGGAGTAGTGCAGCGACAACGGCTGCACTGTCCAACCCTGTGCCGGGCTCTTGCGTGGCCCCCTTGCGATTTCAGGGCTGCTGCGCGCGACGCAACCGGTTTACTCACTTTGGGCTATTTTCCGTCTTCAGACCTAATCTTGTTACGCATTGCACAAATCCTCGAGCACGGACATGTTTATCATCTTGATGTGGAGATGCAGTGGAATATTCGTGCGTTTGAAGAGAAACTTTCAACAGAACCAGGTTAAAATGGTTCGAAGAACGCCCACCTACACTTTTGTGAGACACGACTCCGCAGGGGGATATGCTTGATTCTCGTCAGATAAAGTCGGGATATTGCACATGAAGCACCCGACGGCAGGTGCTGCGGTAGTGCAACGACAACGGTTGCACGTGTAGCCCAATGCTGGACTTTTTTGTGACCTAAATGTTATTTCAGCGCTTCTGAGCGACGCAACCGGTTCTTCCCCAACCCCCCGCATAATTACTCCCCGTTGTGTTTCGATGAAAATGTGATCTCGCTCCCCCTCCAATTTCGCCTCTGTCTGTTTGCTTTATACCGGTGCTGCACGCATGTCATGCTCGGACCTCAGGCCGCTGTTTTCCAACCAGGTATGTTGATACGTAGGTGACAAGCGTGCTCGACCTCCGTATGAATATGATTTATTTGCGGCGGATCGATGGTGCACGCGGAGACGATCATTTTGGTTAGAACACATAATTCTAGAATGCGAGATCGAGCATTCATGATGTAGTCTAGAACGCACACAGGGAGGAGTACGGTGTCCTTGCTACATTTTGTTCCATTCCAATAGACCCGAACAGAGTTGGTATTCGTGGATCCAAACCCTCCACATCTGGCGTTGTGGATCGAATCGTCTGGTCTTCCCGACGCCCACGAAATAACAACAGATCGTGTGGAACAGCAGTCGAGGAGGGTGGCCGGTACACGAGATCCACACTTCAGCAGCAACGCCCTTTTTTTTGCCCAAGTGGTTGCACAACGCTGTGTCGAAGTCCGCGATTGCTCATATAAAGGCGTGATTATTGATTATGGGAGGAGGAAAGCTGACCGCGTACCGCGATAGGATTGAAAGCACGAATCAAAGAAGTCATGTCATGTGGGGCTGAGTGAAAAGGACCCCGACCGCGTGGCTCTGGCTGTAACCCTGCGCTGTTTTTTTGTGTTGTTTTGTTTTGTTTTGTTTCGTTTTCATCTGGTCAGGATGCTCACCTTGGCTTCATATGTTTCGCCGATGATGACCCCCACTCAATGCCTGTACCGCACGCACCCTGCCGGCGTCATTTCTGGTCGAGTTCGCAAATAAGAACCATGTGTTGTACGCCAGTTGTTGTTGTGTCACCGAGGAGCTGCGTGTTGTACACCAGCTGTGGTGTTTTTTGTTGGCGTGATTATTTTTCTGAAAAAACTCAGGATCAGAGCTTCGTGTCCATACTCACTTGCAATTCGACCGTCAAGGGTCCCTTTTTCCATTCCCTGGCTGGCGAGGGTGGCAGCTGGGTTTGCTCGTGCCTCTTCCATCAGTGGAGGTTGTTTGGGAGAAAAGTGTAAATAGCATTACGGAGGGTCGAGGTTTTTCAATCGTCTTGCGCGTTCGATCGAACTACATTTATGCATACGGTAGTGTTGTGTACGTACTCCAACCCGTGGGTGTGTGCTCCATACCTCTGAGCGTGTCCGCAGCCACTTTTTTTTGGCATGGGTTACGTTTTTTTCGCGGCGTGGTCGTCAAAGACGAATCCGTTGGAATAATCCGTGGGAATTTTTCAAAGAAATAAAGGCCCAAAATCCGCCGCATTTCGTCCACGGATTTTGTTTGTTTACCCGCCGTCTTCATCGTTTATCGAATTTTATTTTGCGTACGGTACAAGCTGGGCTGTCCAAGACCTTCAATCTTTGTTCACCAACTCATAACTTTCAATAAATCATAATTGAGAGGAGTTGCGAGCATCCCGCTAATCAGCCAATCACAGCGGATACGCCCGTTGGTCCCGATGGGCTGTTGGGGCACTTGCTTCAAAACGAAATAGACACTCCGCTTTTTTATATAGGTTAAAGACTGGGGGAAAATATGAACCGCTCTTTTTTTTGCGGCGAGATAAAAATCGCACACACACACACGCTGAGCTGCTGACACACACGAAAGAGAAATGAGAGAGTGGGCAAGGCCAAGCCCTTGTCCCGCATCCGCAGGGTAGTGGAAGAAGGCCTTATCCCCGCATGATATCTATCCAGAGAAGCTGCATGACGTAGCGCCGAGACGCAGCGCTGAGCAGCGCAAAACTATTTCAGAACTGATTTTTGCAATTTTTGTGGAGCTTCGTTGGCATTCGTGGCCCTTTTGACCCTTTGAAGGTACCTTATTCTATGTCACCACTTCATCATGCATGGCCATATATATGTACTACATCCCCCCTATGTTTGAAGCTAGTGTCAGTGCGCCTCGTGCCAGCACACAGCTTCACGTTCGATTTGAAGGTCCTGTCTGTGAGCCCCCCCATTTTCCTATGTATTGTCTGATAATTTGTTGCCACTGCACGTAGGTTCTGAGGCCAAACGCGATCCTCGATTTCCCACCCGGTTTTTACGAATTAGAGCCTGATTATTTTACACAAGTTTTGTCGTCTCCTGAAAGTCGGAAAATACTTATTCACTTGACTTTGTGTGGAATAATAAAAAAAAAAAGTTGTATGTGCCAAAACGTGAGTTTCTAATGGTGAAGTCATTTTTTTGTTGTCTCGTTGCTTTTTTTCGCATGAACGCCCCTCCTTTCTTCCCTCCTGGACTTTTGGAGTGAGTGGTCGATGTTCGTTTTTCGGGTCCAAAGTGTGGTGCATGTCGTCCGTCCGTGATGCGTTGTAGGCACCATCCGGCCAGGAAGAGAGAGAGAGAGAGAAGATTAAGATTATTTGTCGACAGCAAGGAGGAGCTGTAACCCGCACGCACACTCCCAAGGTCGGGACGGCGAGCGGCTTTTTCGCGGTCGCGCGCGGGCATGGCAAGAACTGTTCTCGATGGGCAGACCGCTGTAGCAGTTTCGTGCGACTGACTTTGCCGGCTTGGCTCTGTCAACCTACCCGTCAACGCACCTGACCAGAGTTCAAACCCATGCCAGCACTTTCCTTTGCGACAGCAAAAACAAATTGTGTCGAGGCGTGGCGCTGACGACTTGATGCGGATTAAACTATCAATCTCCCCATATATCGCCTGCCCGAAACCAAAAATTATCCCCCCTCCGAAACCGAAAATTGAATGTTCCCCAACAACAAACAATTAATTTATTAATTTATCCCCCGAAACCAAAAATTAAATGTTCCCCAACAACAAACAATTAATTTATTAATTTATCCGCTCCCCGAAACCAAAAATTAAATATTCCCCGACAACAAACAATTAATAGTTAATTTCCCCCCTCTGAAGGGTGCGCTGCGCTCGCGAGGAATAAACTTGTGGTCGGTCTACTCGCCATCTTGACGCGTGTCCATCCCGAGTTATAGAGCAAATGGGATCGTTTACATACACAGCAACTGGAACTCCCGCGCGCCGAGTGGTCAAACCGACACACGCAGCACCACCGGGATCAACCTCACTACTTTCGCTGGCAGACGACGAGGCCGACAAAGAACGAGGGTCAAAACGCGACTTGTTTACTGTTGCGTGTCATCTTCACCGCTTTGCTGACGAGTGACAAGACACAAGGAGTAACGGTACCACGTGATATGACTACGCCTGTACTGTTGTTTTGTTGCCGACTGTGAGTGTGCTTCTCCCCCCACCCCACCCCTTGCCATTGGTGGCCCCCCAACCCTATCATTCTCTGTACATTAGTAGCTTGCACAGGCACATGTAAATGTAGAATGTGCCCTCATTCAGGCGGAAACAAGGTGTATGTACGCAAGACGGACACTGCACGTTTTAAACTTCGTTGTGGAGAAAAAGTACCCGCGAGTACTCATCATTTCAAGTACTTCTGCAACACTGCCGGGGGTGGTCTTGGCTCTCCGGGAGCGAAAAGTTGGGCCAAAAGTTTGCATACTCAATTTTTGCCAATAATCGCGCAGTTGGAGCAAAGGTTTGCAATTTTTGTGGCAACGAAAGTGGCGAACAATTTCGCGGCGGGGCTTCAGCCTATCCACGTCCAGCGCCTACTCCTACCTACACACGAAGATCCAAATGTCCAAGAGACGCGGCGTGTCCCCCAAGGACGGGTGCGCGATATTCGCTCGTGTCTCTTGCCGTACACTCAACGTAGGGTCTTTCGTGCACTCCTGGTTGTGCACAATCTGCGCTACAACAGCGGTGTCCTCATCCTTTTCCATGCACGGACGCTCTATCCGTGTGTGTTTGGTGTGTTTTCAATGTCACCGAACTTGCTCGAAAGTGGGTTTGGTCAAAAACCGTGGCATGCATTCGGACCTTGGATATCCTTCTAATCTTTCATGCTCATCTTCGTTTGTTGACCCGCAGCGAGCTTTTGATTTGTTCATGTCTCGTGACTTTGACGAAGCAGGGCAAGTCAGGCTATATGCTTGATGCAGATGCCCGTCATTTTTCCCTTGTGCGATTGCTGTAGTCGGCTTCGCCGGCGGAATGATGTTGCTCATCAACGCTGTCCAACACTTTTCTATTCCGCCATGGCCGTCTTTGATCCTCTTCCCGTTGCAGCCGGTAAGAACGTAGCGGATTTTGCGGCGGCACTCACCGGAGCCGTGGTAACTGAGGACACCCTGGAACTCGCAAACGGCACGTTCTTCCTCGGCAAACGTGACTTGGGATCCAAGCTGTTCATCCGTCTTTGTTACAAGGAAGTGGCAGACCTCATCTTGAGCGGTGAAGTGCGGGATGTTGTGGTCACAGGCACTCCCGGAATCGGCAAATCGATGTTCGGATACTATCTTCTGTACCTGCTTCGCTGCGAAGGGAAAACTGTTGTGTTTGAACTGAAGGGCAACTGGTACCGGTTTGGTGATGAAGGGGCGCAGGAAGGAACGTATTCCGAATTCCGTCGTGCTGGGTTTACCCAGGACCCAACAGCTTGGTATTTGAGTGACCCGAAGGGCCCGCCCGAGGAGAATTTCGAAGGCACAACGATTGTACTAGTGGCACCTGACTCTGGAAGAATTAAGGAGTTCTTGAAGCTACCCAATTCCGAGCGAATATTCATGCCAGTGTGGAGCCTGGAAGAGCTTCTGAAATGTCGGCGAGTTGTTTTCCCTGATGTGCTACGTACCGACGTGGTGAAGTCTTTCGATGTAGTTGGAGGTGTGGCACGAGCAATCTTTAACGTGAAGAAGTTTGAGCTTCTCAAAGATGGTATATTGACCGCGGTGGGTGCAGTAGATGTGGCTTTGCTGAGACGGGCAGCTAGGCTTACGAGCGGGCAGAACAGGATTCAAACCGATGAGATAGGCGATAAGCTCTTCCATATCTTGTCGAACTCTGGCGATAATTTCAAAGGTTACACGGTCACGTTCGCCAGCAATCAGACGCGTGATTTGATTGCACTAGGAGTTGCCGACAGGGGAAGAGACGAACTGCTAGCCTTTGTGGGGGAATCTATCCGCAACCCAGATGTTTCCAGAATGCTTGGAGGAGGAAGTACGGTTGGCAACATGTTCGAACAAGCTGCACACCTCGAAATCAGTGGGCGCCGAGCCGCCGGAGCACCGTTCGATATGGCAATCCTCAACGCTACACGTAGTGAGGTTCTGTCGGGGGAGAGAAAAAAATGGGATTTAAGTTTCAAGGAAATAAAGGTATTCAAGGGCAACGACACTGCTTTCAAGTATGACAGTGAGATCTACTACAAACCATACAGTCTGGTCTTTCCAGGGATTGATTCGTTCGCTGTGGACAGTCGTGATGATACCTTATACTTTTTTCAAATGAAGTATACAGGCGCAGAGCCTGTCGAGCAAGGATCTAAAGTGCAGAGTTTCTGGGACGCAGCTGTTGCATCCGAGGATGTGTCAGTCAAGAAATGTGTTCTAGTTTTCGTGGTCCCAGAGGGCACTGCATTTGAGAAGTCAAAGGTGTTGAGCAAGTGTTGGCTGCCGGGAGCAAGTACTGATTTTCTGTCCGCGTGTGGTGTATGCATTATTGCAATCAGATGTTTGCCGTTTTAGTCCTTCAGAACATTTCAAGATATATGGCGTTGTTTCGGCAGTATAACGCAGCACGGCGGTATTGTTTCGGCGGTACTTGTAGGCGGGTTATTGTTTTTGGCAGCAGCGACTTGGGGCGGTAGAGCTCACAACGATGACACGTTGGTGATCAAAAGCGGTTATTATCCGTTTTTCGGCGATGATATTTGCGGCACTATTTACTACTCTCCCCCGCCTTGACTAAGATGATATTGAATTTCAGTAAACAACGGACGCAATATTTAAATATATGGGGGTGTTTGATTTAATTAATTGTTTTTGGGTTTGGGGAGTACATATGGAGGGAAGATAGAATATTTCGGGCGCAAGCGCCTGGCAGTTGACGCTCTTTGGTAATGTGCTAAAATCGCCAGAGTGGGGGGAACCGATCTCAAGGCGGGTAAGGTAACGAGCAGAAGTCTGTCCCCTTGCACACACACACTCGGCCCACTCATTGTTACAAGTTGTGGAGAAAAACTCCTTTCTCAACAGCAAAAAAACAACGATCGCAAAAAAACAACGGACAGCCTTGCTTGGTGCGAGGTGTGCGGGGAAACGGGTGTAGTGTGCATTCCACGGCATCTACAATGTATTGACACGGGTGGCGCGTGGCGGGTTAAATATATGGGGGTGTTTGATTTAATTAATTGTTTTTGGGTTTGGGGAGTACATATCGGGCGCATAAAAAAAAATTACGTTAATTTGTTATCAACAGGTCTCCCTGTGCCGTGTGCGATAGGCTGACTTTGGTACGACGTTATCACGTGTTATCAGCAAGTGAGATTCTCAGCAAACAATTTTTAAGCGGACGAAGCCCTTCGCAAGCAGGACAGGGTAATGGCAGCTTTTCGCGGCTACGCAGGCGACACGGCGCGGGACCTCGACAACCTCCTTCTACGCAAGTACGGTATCGAGTCAGAGGAACCATGCAAGATACATGTATGCGACGAGTGCTACCGGTCGTTGGCGAAGAACAAATTACCTGATACAGCATTGGCGGGTTTTGGGTCGGTACCCTACCCGATGAGCTGCAAAAGGCAACGTTCTTCGAGCGCGCCGCAGCGTACCCAATTCGAACAAAGGGTCACGTAGTAGCATTGGAATCAAGGCGTGTGAAGAACCTTCCTGGAACGGCTAAAATAAGAGATCTATGCGAGGAACATCTGTGTTTTACGCAAACAACTCCAGCTCTGTCGCGAACGAGCTACCTTTGGCGGCGACTGGTCTGCTGGATATGATCACGGTGGTGCTAGCGGGGAAGAAAAAACCCAAACCCTCCGGTCTTGGCCGCCTATTGGGTGCCCGCAAATCAATGATTAGCGCCATAATCGATTACATGGAAGACAAACTTGTCGTCGGTTTTCCCGTGGCGAAATCTCTTCCTCAGTGAAGAGAACCTCGATTCGTACAGCGACGATGGATCTATCCCTAAAGTGTTTTTGGATTCGATTCTAACATCGAATGACCCATTGAACGTGGTGAGCTCAAGCGTGTCTTCTTCCTACATTCGAGGTAGCAACGAAATTATGGGTGTACACGCATGCTTGGAAGATCTTTGCCCGCAGAGAGCCAGTTGTGGGGAAAAAAACAACAAAAATCAAATTAACCCGGTCACCACTTATCTATGCTGCTGCTCTTCATTTCAATCAATTCATCAAGCATACCATCAGGCCGTTATTAGCGCAGCAATCCGCCGTGAACGCCTCGTCTACTATGTACTTCTAAGGCTTCTCGACCTTCTCAAAAGCAGACGATCAGGCTACGGGTGGGTGTTGTGTGCCATAAAGAACGCAGAGGGTAGGATGAGTCACGTCCCTAACATTGTTACCACCGCCATCCATCAGTCATATTCACCTTGCTTGCTTGGTCGCCCTTCCTTTTACTCCTCCTTTACTCCTCCTTCCTCCACCTCCACCACCTCCTCCTCCACGCTTCTTGCCATCAGGTGCATCTCGACTCCACACGACGTCATGACTTCACATCTTTCTTCGCCGACATACACCATTATCACGCCAGCTTCGTCCAAGACATCATCGTTCTACACTAGGTTTTTTTTTTTTCTTTAGGAATATACTTCGTTTGAGGGTAGTTACGTCTTTTTTTGTATATTGTCTGCACTTCCCCGGAAATCATAATTATTATCTTGTCGTTTGTGTAGCCGAATTAAATTTGGCTCTGGTTTTCTGATACGATGGTTGGGAATGCATGCCACACCCGTCCAATTTGCCTGAAGTTTCCCTGCGTGCAGGCAAGAAGACCTGAAGAACAACAAGCGAAAAGGCCCATCAGCCCCACCCAGCACACACAAAGGAGGAAGGGCTGATGCACAGCCTCGCCGAACGGTCTGGTTTTGCACCCTGCTTCTTGTACTCCCGCTCGACGTCTGTCTGTGTCTGTGTTTGTCGGTCGCAGTCTGATCGTCTCTATCGCTCTGTCTCTCTCTCGCCTGTGATTCTTGTGACACCACATATGCATAGATAGATTCGTTGAGCGGCGAGCGGAACAACAAAAATCGTGACCGTCATAAAAAAAAAAACAGCAGGACCATTTTTGTCATATTTAGAAACGCAAGATTGCCGTTCTATTACCACTGATTCACAGGTTGGTGTATGTAGTGGTAACCAGCTAGTAGTGGTATCGCGTGGAGCTTTAAGCCTAGCGACGCCGATTCGAATCCGTTTGTGCCCTTGTGTTTTTTCTCCTTGATACAAAATGGGGCATTCAGGTCGCAGGTGATCAGTCTCTCCACTTGCCATCCGAATACCCAAAAAATAACTAATAATTAATTAAAAACACCTACACATATACTTGTCTCCCAAAACCCCAACAAATAATAAATTAAACAAACAAAACACCCGTTTCATTCTTTTATTGCGTCCCCAAAACTGGACTATAAGTAAGTATATAATGTATGTATATACTGCCTCTGACCGGGAAAGACCGGAAATTAATGAATATAGGCAAAGTTCGGATGATGACGCGTCATATTCCGCTCGATGATTTATTTCATCGTGAGTATGTACGTGTCTAATGTATCAATGTACGTACGGACGTAGTGTGTCATCACGTCAAAGAGGTTTTCATTTAAAAATTTGCACTCGTCGTGCACTTCCGGCGGGAAGAAAAACACATTTTTTTGTGTCCGATAGACAGTGTTAAGGAGTGTGGCTGCTAGCTTGAATAGAGTACATCTTCTTGTTGATAGGATGTATGTGGGTCGGTCCCAGGAGGTATACCCTTCAGACCCCTACCCTCTTAGAATTTGTCTAGTCTGTGTACTCCCTGAGGTGAAGTTGGATCCCCACTTCACCTCAGACCCTTGCTGATCGTCTCTCAGCAATAACAAGCAACTTTCCCATCTCAACGTGGTCGTGGACAAGCGTGTCAACGACAGAACCTACTACCTTCATCTATCTCTAGGAGCAAGCTACCGCCCACGGCTTCACCTCCTTTAAAACAGTCCGCGCACTTCTTCTGACGGAAAGGACAGTCTTATAATATATCCTTGTCCGATATTTCTTTCTGTGCATGCATATGCATCCATCCCGTTGTTATTAGTTGTGTATAGTTGATGCCTTCCTTACCCGTGACCTTTTGCCCGTTATGGCTCTATATATGCAACTACACAACAATCATGTTTTAGATATACATACACACACCACATACAAGTTGTACACATACATCACGTGTTGTGTGTGTGTGTTTGTGCGAATTATTTTTCAAGTAGGTTGAGCACGGCCAAACCCCAACAACGAAGCTTGTCTGTCTATTGCATCTTACACCCGATGATGCCTCCACCAACACCCACCCGGGTACCGCCATATTTCAGTACCGGGAAGTACCAACAACCGCCGAGGCGGTACCTCCATATTTCAGTACCGGCAGAAACACAGTATCTACTTTTATTATTATAGCATGCATTGCTTGCAACATCCGCATGATGAACAGATACATATTATATATGCATAGTTAGTTCCGTCCGGAAGATAAACAAACTGGGACCGGCCCGCAGAACTCCTCTGCGGGCGATGCTATTATTTCGCGCGAAGCCATTCGCCAAGCGCGAAAAAAATTGAGGAGGCGTGTGTACTTTTTGGCGGGAAAAAAATGATCACACGCACTACTTTATTCTCTTGTTTTTAACAGTCATGTCGATAACGGGGTACCGGTTATAACCGGTTACTACAGGGTTCAGCGGTAGGTACCCTGGAAATCCCAGGTTATTTTTCAATTCCGGGGGGCCCCTCACTGGGGGGGGGGTATTTTCACCTGCGGGCCCCCCTCGCACATGGCGCACACACTATTTGTCTTTTTTTTTTTCCACTTGCTGGGCGTTGTTGTGAGATCTATAGGAGGCACATTACGCACTAGCAGATGAGAGGACAAGCTTTTTTGTTTTTCGTTTTTCTCGGGGCTTTCCTCTATTCTCATGGCCGAGAAAAAAAAAATGTATTCATGACAACATTCCAATATTTCACCTGCATTGTAACGTGGTTCAAAGGTTCAAGGTAGGAAGCTGAAACGATACACACGACTGCGGCAGCAGTGGCAGCAACGCGCACAGAAGTGCACCTTGAACAGCATACAGCGAGCTGCTTCCAAACGAACAAAATATCGGACGTATACGTTAAATAACACCCCGGGGATGGGCCGTTTTCGTCCCCGCTATGAGTGGTTATAACCGGTACGTACCGCCGAAGGCTCATTTCCGGTTATTTCCGGTCAGTACCCTGCTCGAGCCCGGTTATCGACATCACTGGTTTTTAATGAGAAATGAGAGGACACACAGATTGCTCTTCGACGACATTATTACCGTCCTCTCCAGGATAGATTTCTGCGTCACATATCGAAGTATAGTCTAGGGGGGTGTACAGCAGTGTGATACAGAAAATAGTGCTCGAACACAACACAAGTAGAACTCCGTAAAATACTCTGTAGGTGGGTCGGCGCGGTGGCACCCTAAACAATAGGAGTATGATACTTGATCAAGAGCCTAGATGTTTTTGTTTGTATCTCAACACCTGACGCTGCATGCAAACCCTCAATATTGCGAAATGAAACTGAAGCAGCAGGCACTGGGGTCTGGCGTAGAAAACGCATGCGGCACAAAACAGCACATGGTATCTACATCGCAAGTACTTAACGGAACAGCAGTGCACGCCGCGGAGAAATATCGTTCGTTATCCTTACTTCTTGTACGCACCAAGCTCCTCATTGCACCGGGTGCCTCGTCAAAATCTACCAAGACAAGTGAGCAGCCTCACATGGGCCAACGCCAAAACAACAAAAAAACGACTACATACTGCTGTACCAAGGTCTACATCGTGCCGGCGTTGAATTCGTCAAACAGAGGTTGGCATTCAACGCACGGGTATGGGCCAAAACTGTTTCTTTGGGCCACCGGCAGACCTCCGCCCAGTCCTGTCGGAATCAGGCCTCCTCCTGTCCTCTGAGACCGTGCAACCCCCGCCCAATCTTCTCGCTCTATGATTCCTGGCGAATGCCGCGGCAAAACTGCAGTGTCTACACTCTACACAGATCTGCGGCCGCCGCTGCTGCTGCCTCCCCCCCCCCCCCCTGGCCAATCCCCGAGCAGCCGGCGCAGGGTGAATGGTGACGGGAGCACCACTGTCGCTCCCGGTACCCCCTGCCCCACTTGAGGCGACGGCAACACCACTCGCGCTGTCGGCAGCGCCTGCTCCACTTGCCCCCCCTCCCTGCGCGGTAGACTCTCTGGCAGTGGCTGCAGCGCGAGCGGCAGCGGCAGCGGCAGCGGCGACAATCCCGCTCGGTCCACTCTCTAGGGGGCCCCCTCCAGCAATTGACGCCTTGCGCAACCGGCTGCATCTGTGCAACTGAGCCCTCGAACACTGAGCCATCCGCCGGCCTCTGAAGTTCGGTGCGGAGAGCGTTTGCGGCATCACGGTGTGGGTACAACGTCAACGTCACGTTCGTACTGCGCTCCACCTGCGCATAGTACTCCTCCAACTGCTTTGCTGTCTGTCGGTGGACCGGAACCCACTTCACAGTCCCCTGTTGGATCTGATCGCAGTACGCGTTCCATTTGACTGCCCATCCGTCAAAGTTCACACGCTGATACTGCTGAGCTCTACCCATGGGACCGCCCGGTTGCCAATAGTTCTGACCGAGCTCCTCCCGAAACTTGCGTTTCTCTTCCCTGGTGTACACCCGAGTTTCTGGCATCTTCTCGCCCATCATTCTCGCATACAGCTTCGCCGAAAGCGTCAGATGTGACAGCGGCGTTCGACCGTTGACATCATCGACATCGTCCACTTCTGCGCACGACGACTCGTGGCCGGCCCCTTTCCACGCCTTCGCGTTCTCCCCCCCCCCCAAGCTCCGGCCGAGCCCACTCCTCTCGCCTGTGTCCACTGAATCGACGGCGGCTGGCCATTGCGAGAAGACGGGGCAACTCGGTTGCCCGCTGAATGATCTCCACAAGGTGCTGGTTGTAGTGCTCCCCCAGCTCCGCGGGTAAACCACGGTTCTTGACCATCATCTTTAGATTCCACCGGAAATTGAACTCCAGCAACACCGATTGTGCTAGGGCGGGCGACGCGCAGTAGGAGGCCAGAAGAGTGCGCAGGTAGCGGTGGTAACCCTGTTGTAAAAAGAATGAGCAGTGAGGCGCACCAAGAGGGGTAAAGTCAGAATCGGAAAACAAACGTCCAACCAAGTTGATTTTTGAATGCCATGATGGGTTATCAAAAATATATTAGAATCCGGGCCTACATACACAAAAGTGCTGGAAATCGTACCTCGACATCGTTGGTGCCTCGCACGCAACGATAATTGACAAGACCGTCCGTGGTCTTGCCAACCGCGTAGTACATCGCCACGCCGTCAGGATCACTCAAGCATCCGGCCACGATGTGCTTTCGCAGCAGGCTCACGGCCTTCATCGATTTCGGGCGCAGCAGGACCTCCTTGGAGATGTTGTCGACACAGTTGCCAAATTCCTGGACGACCTTGTCGAAGCGCTTCAGCAGCTCGCTCGGTGGAGGGACAAGACGCCGGCATTTCCTCAGGAAATACGACCAGTCCTGGTCCTTGGCCTGCTGTACCTGTGCCGGCGACATACCGCGACGTTCCAGCACCTTCTCTATCTGGACGAGGCAACAGGGTAAAACAACGGTCGGAAGGCGGGGTCACCGGCGACTCTAGAGAGGGAAGATAAATCGTCTCGCGCGCCTTGTTTCGAAAAGGTACATGTCAGCAACTTGCCTGTAGGACGTCGTCCCGGTTGACAAGAAAACAGGCGTCACGCAACCGCGCCATGATCGGCCTGAAGGCGCCGTGGCCTTTCTTGATCGTGCGTGACAGGCGGTTGAGGGCATGGAACAGGTCGAGTCGCACAAAGAACATATCGCCAGCTTCTTCCTGTGTCAAGCATGGAACAACATGTCAGACAAGACGAGCGTGATGGTCAAAGCATGGGTGTGTAACGCAAGCACAGCTATTGAGCATGACACAAGACGACCATGCCCACAACCGAAATTACGTAGAATCATTCTTGGAACCCACAAAAAAAAACGGCTGGTGTAAAAAAAAATCACCTGTGACGCCACAGCAGCATCAGCGCCCGCCCCGCTAGCGCTGGGTCCTCCACTGCTTGCTTCACTGCTCGCCAAATCAGCACCTGCCCCGCTCTCACCGAAGGTGTCGTCGTCACTCTCGCTATCGGCTTCAAGATCGCTCTCAACATCACCACCTGCGGACGAAAAAACAAAAAACGACTTAGAATATCACGGATGGAAGCGCTGCTCACCTTCATGGACTCAACTGCTGCACGAAAAAAAATCATTGACTCTGAATTCTCACCGTTCTGGTAGACAGCCTGTGCTGGTCTTGGCGCGTCGAAGAAATCGTCTTGGTGAGCATCGGCGTCCGCCGCGCCGCCTGGCAAAGGTGTACCTTCAAACGAGCGGTGAGCGGATGCCAGTCGAACATGTACGATATCCCATAGGACAAAGCCGGCCCCATCAACCACGTCCTTGACTGTTACACGCCGCTGCCCATCTTGTGCTGGTGGAGGAGCCTTATCGTGCGGCACGAAACTGGAAGGCTTGAGGGCGTTGTCTACTTTGACCACAACACGCTGCAGCCCCCCACTGCGCGTCCCTACCCTCCCACCCAGTGTCAAAACCGTGCCCCACTTCTCCAACAGTGAGGTCGCTTCCTCTTCGGTCTGAACGTGCCCAACAGCGACGCAGCTCGCGTGGTTGTTGGTATACAGCCGCACCAGTCCATTAAAACAAATGCAAAGGAGCATGTAAGCACCAACGCTCGCTGAATGCCCAACTATTGAACAAGGCACTTGGAATCCAACCACAGCGCCAAGTTTCTCTCGTCAGACACAATGACGGCAAGCTGCAAAACCAAACACCAACCAACAACTGTCATGCGTACCTTCGTCCCCGCAGCTGGCACTTCGCTTGGCGCCTCGCCGAAGATGGGATCTTTGAACTTGCCGATTTCGGCGTGCAAAAGCACCGCCGCGTATGCATCCAGGCAAGCATACTCAATCTGCGAGATTCCACGTTCCGAGGACATGAGCAAGCAAAGGGGGGAATGAACACTAATGTTGATACCACAGCACAACAAGTACTTTCACGGAAGTGACAGAAAAAGCGCGCAAGCATACGGAAAATGAAAAACCAAAACATGCGTTGACGAAGAGGAACCAGTGCAAATTAGCATTCCTCACTTCCAACGGTGTCCGCCTCAAATGTACCCACGCGCGCATGTATGTACCTGATTCGGCGTCAGCTCTGGTCTGCTCCAGTGGGAGAAGCGTCCAGCAGCATCCTTCGAGAGATACTTCCCCAGAGCAGTGGCAGTCATCCCTGCGAGACTCCGACAAGGCAGGTCCACCCAGCAAGCGCGGGCGTAGCTCCTCAGATCCACCATGCCACGGGTCTCCACGTCGTAGTCTCGTTGAAGGCGCTTCCCGTCACCCTTGACCGCAACGCCAACCTTTCATCAAACAAAAACGATGTAAAGAGCAATGGCGTTACACAGCACACTTATAATAGGTGCACATGCAAGGGAAAAATAAGTGCGCAGGCATGAAGACATCTGACAGGCTTACCTTGGTGATAGCCAAGTCACCCAGTAGCCTCTTGAGGTTGGTGTTGAAGGTGGAAGGTGTTATACCTCTTCCACCGCGTTGCAAGTGAAACAGAGAGGAGGTGCCGTCCGGGAGTGCAAGCTGAAGGGTGCAAACAGGCCTCTCCGAGCTGCCGTTGAACGCTGGTTCCCACTCACAGTCCATCCCAAGCACCATCCCCTGCGTCGCGCAGCCTCCAACAAGGTTGGCCACGGCAATGTCAATCGCTGTCTTGTCGAAGACCCTCACCCCCGTCTTGCCTTCCGGAAACGTCAAGGCTGCTAGTTCGGCTCCCCCCTCGGCCGCCTCTTCACCAGTTGCGTCGAACAGGCGGACACCGGTCACCTCTTCGATCTCTCGGAACATTGCTAAAAACATCTCGCGGTCTTCACAGCACTCATCTGGATATCGGCAAGGCGAGGTGGAAAAATACCAAAAAAATTCAGGTACAAATGGCCAACCATTTTTGCGCGCTGTCAAACGCAACGGTCACCACTGGCGGTGATCATTGATCAGATTGCTTAAAACTGGACAACATGCTGAAATCGATGACGAAGCGCCCCCCACCAGAAAGCAACCTACCGGAGAATAAGATGACAGGTAGCTTGAAGCCGTGACCAACGTAGCGGTTGACGAAAATATTCTTCAAATCGCTCTTCAGATCATGCACGGACGAAGTCTTCATCGCCTTCTGAAACACCACCTGCAAGAATGGCAGGCGACACCATGATCAATACTTTGGGGAGCGCCCGTGACCGAGCGAGGCGCATGATGTACAGAAACGGGCGGAAGGATCATGAATACATATAAACATACTCGCCTGCTCGTATTCGTTCAAGATGGTGAAGATGCCTTGAATGGGCTTGCTCTTCGTGGATTCTCCCGCTGACGTCAACCGAATGACCTTCGCGTACTTGAAAGATGCATCGCCTGCCAGGACCATTCCGTCCACGAGTTGTCCCACGCGCTGGAGATAGTCTTCTCTGGTCATGCGAACGCCGTCAGCCTGCGGTCGGAGGGAACCGGCGAAAGGGGTGAAACAGAATACAAGGTTGCCCCAAGTCACGTCGCCGTACAAGAGCAAAAAAGGAGAAAAAAGCGAGCCCAACCAACCTGAAATCGACAAGTTTACAGCAGCAAGAATTGCGTGGTGCTCCGTTTTCAAGATTCCTCTGAGACGCCAGAAGGCGGCACCCACCAGGGGAGAATTCAGTCACTACGAAGTGGCATACCTCTATCACAACCGTGTCGTAGAACCACTTGTGCCAAACAGCCCGAAGATACTGGTCTGACGGCCACGCGCCGTTGAAGCCTTCCTTGTCTCCAAAGCCACCGAAAGTTGGGATGTCCGGAGCTCCCTCCTCAGCGGCAGCTCTGACGTGCCCGCCAATGCTTCGCCGGCAGCGGTTAACTAGAGATACGTAGCTATGGTATTGCATCATGTATGAATTCATGTACGCCTCACGCATGAACTTCGAAGTTGCCGAAAATCCTTTGCCGTTCAGCAAGTCGTCAGCTAGCCGCGCCACAACAGTTTTCGCTACCCCGCTCTTATGGGTCAGGCAGGGGGGGCACACCAACGGTGAAAACAATTTAAGCTGGGTAGAAGGGTATGCCGCTTCATTCACGGGGCTTCCACCCGACGCCGACACGCCGACAAACAAAGCCAGCAGACAAGCTCACCGCCCGCCGCCTCGCCACCGCCGCCGGCTTCCTGCTTCTGGCCGCCCCTTCTTGCCTCACGGGTCAACTACGCTACCATGGCAAGGCATCGTGTGTCGGTTCTTCTCCTGATTTGTATCGATCAAGCATGCCTGGCCTTCGTCCCGAGCTGGACTGCGACGTTCAGGTCGTCACGCTCGCAGTCCCGTGCTTCAACGCCTGCGGCGGCGACGTCTTCGCTCTCGCAGCCCTCTGGTACGACCTGCCTTGTGTTCGGGACGTTTGGCGCTTGTGGGGCGCACATGATGTACCCGGTGCGAGGGATCACGAGCTTGAGCGCGCTGAGCGAGGGCAACGAAGAGGAGGGGGGCGGCGATCATGATACGCGAGAAGCGGCCGGCGGCAGTCCGGCGGCGGACGAGATCCGTGCGGTCCAGGATGAGATCCGTGGTGTCGAGCGCAAGATCGAGGATGTAGAGAAGGAGACGGAAGAGGTAGCCAAGAAGATTGATGATGTTGAGGCTGCTACAATTGCTGGGGGCTCTGGGGGCTCCGGGTACCTCGAAATGACCGATCCCGAAGCCCTGTGGAAGAAACTACGCCGGAAGGAGGGGCAACTACGCAGGAAGGAGGGGCAACTACGCAGGAAGGAGGAGCAGCTCCGCGAGCAGCTCCTTTTGAAGGAGAAGGACCGGCCTCCAGGATTGAGCAGCTCCGCGCCAACAACGCCCCGGCAGCTATGTACGGGAAGCGTCCCATTATATGTGACGATCCATACAGCAGTTTACAGTGGTAGGAAAAAAGCAGCCCGCAAAAAAAGCAGACCGTTTGAACAATCCAGGAGTAGTACGTTGGTGGCCGGTACATTTGTAGTGCTGTTTTTTTGCACGGGCAACTCGCCTCCTCTTCAAAGCAATCTGCGGACGTATGGTAGATCCACGCTCCTCAGCAACGACAGTACCGTATATGACACAAGATAACACACCCCCTGGACCGATTTTCAAAGCTCGATTACTCCACGACGAAGAGGATGCATAAATGAAACAATACGTTTTCGAACAGCTCTCGACGAGACGGTTCCAACGCCGCCGTTTTCGGCGCTGTGACTCTTCCTGCTGTTGAGAAATCGAGCTTTGAAAATCGGCCAAGGGGGTGTGTTATCTTGTGTCATACACGGTATGTACGACCTTTTCTTGCCCCACCTGGCTGCAGAACGCTGTGACAAGTCCCCCTCTGCTCATATATACCCTCGTGATCATTGATGTGGGGGAAGGAAAATTGACAGCATATTTACCGCAAAAGAAATGAAGCACTGCAGCTGTCTTGGTAAACGCCTGCGGTTGAGAAGCCACCGCATGCTTAGTTCTACACTAGTTGTGTACTCCAAGCAAGTTTTCGAGTGTTAAACGCCTGCGGTTGAGAAGCCGCCGCATTCTCAGTTCCCTTCCCCACACTGGTTGTGTACTCCAAGCAAGTTTTCGAGTGTTTGTGCGTTCTTCACACACAAGTTCGGTCGCCCACATGAGCTGCTCCAGAATTTTGAGCACATGCACCCACAGCCTTCCTCACGCCCTCCCTTCGGACAGCACTTGCTTGCGTGTCTCATGTAGCTGTCTTCGTGCCAGTGCTTTTTCGCGTGTTTTGTGTGACGACATGCCATGGCATGAATGGGGCTGCAGGAGGTAGAGGCACTCGTGGCCCGTGATATGATACACTTTATGTATGCATGTAGTCTTTCAGCAGATCCTCGCGAACGGACGCATTGTGGGGATGCGGTGAAATTTTGGTACGTTTGAGAAGAATGCAAAATTTGTGAGACCCGACTCCGGGGATGTTTGCTGATTCCAGTACAGATATGGATGGGGGCCAGTGGGGCAGACGACAGAAGCAAATAATCAAATAATGGGAAGGACCAAAAAAACAAAATATACATGAGCAGAGGAAAACTTGTCACAGCGTTCTGCAGCCAAGTGGGACACGAAAAGGTCGTACATACTGTCGTTGCTGAGGAGTGTGGATCTACCACAACGTCCGCAGGTTGCTTTGAAGAGGAGGCGAGTTGCCCGTGCAAAAAAACAGCACTACGAATGTACTGTACCCGCTACCAAAGTACCACTGCTGGATTGTTTTCAAATGGTCTGCTTTTTTTTGTTGCGGGCGACTTGCATGCTTTTCCTACACTGTAAACTGCTGTATGGATCGTCGCACATAATGGGACGCTTCGGTACCTGCCGGGGCGTTGTTGGCACGGCGCTGCTCAATACTGAAGAGCCGTTTCTCCTTCACAAGGACCTGCTCGCGTAGTTGCTTCTTCTCGTCGCGTAGTTGCTTCTTCTCGTCGCCTAGTCGCTCCTTCTCTTTCAACAGGGCTTCGGGGTCGGTCATTCCGAGGTACCCGGAGCCCCCAGCAATTGTAGCAGCCTCAACATCATCAATCTTCTTGGCTACCTTTTTCGTCTCCTTCACTACATCCTCGATCTTGCGCTCGACCGCACGGATCTCATCCTGGACCGCACGGATCTCATCCGCCGCCGGACTGCCGCCGGCCGCTTCTCGCGTATCATGATCGCCGCCCCCATCCTCCTCGTTGCCCTCGCTCAGCGCGCTCAAGCTCGTGATCCCTCGCACCGGGTAAACCATGCGCGCCCCACAAGCACCAAACGTCGCGAGCACAAGGCAAGTCGCACCAGAGGGCTGTGAGAGCGAAGACGTCGCCGCCGCAGGCGTTGAAGTAGGGGGCTGCGAGCGTGACGACCTGAACGTCGCAGTCCAGCTCGGGACGAAGGCCAGGCATGCTTGAGCGTTACAAACCAGGAGAAGAACCGACACACGATGCCTTGGCATGGTAGCGTAGAATAGTTGCCCCGTCAGGCAAGAGGGGGCGCCCAGCAGCAGGAAGCCGGCGGCGGCGAGGGCGGATATCTGCCTCTTGTTCGTGGGTCTACGGACATGGTTTGGATCAGTGTTATGACAAATAAGTTTGGGGTTTGGGGCATTTACAGCGGGGGGACGCAGACTTGAAAAGAGGGGAGGGCAAAGAACCGAACTCAAGACACTTGGCCACAGGGTACTGGTGAACACGGTCACGGACAGCCGGATAGCTCAGCTAGGCCGAGGGTAATCCCAAACCAGGAGAGCAGGTCACGGTGAAGCAGGTGTGTGACTACCCATTGGAAGTGGTTTGGGTTGAAAGCGTTCTAGCCCCCACAATATCTGGCCATCTCAAGGGTGACCTTCCGAAAACACGTAAAGTTGAACTTGCACCAGCGCTCTGAAACACTCCGCGTCTGTGAGATCATGTTGGTCGCCTCTGCTCCTCTCTGCGAAGGGCTTCGAGATCAAAGTCCACGCTTGAATACCGGAACTGATACTGCTGTAGTGGTGAACAAGTAGGCATAGTTCAGAACGTCTGTGTGTCAGCGTGAACATGCTCCGGCGCGTGTGTCGTGTGTGTGGTGTGTACACACATCTGGTCTACACCTAGGAGTCTTCTTGTGCACCCGCGTCTCGGGGAAGAGAACGCTAGTAGTGCAGTCAAACAAATAGTTGAGGAAGCGAGAGGAAGGAGCGTGGAAGTTAGGGCCTTGATCGATTTTCACATGGATCTATCAGTGCAAAATGCGGTCCAGGCAAAGATAGCAGCAGACGCAGCCGCGGCCGACGCCGCACCCGCGTACGACGGCGCCGCAGCCAACGCAGCTGCAGCCAACGCCGCCGCCGCAGACGCTGCCGCCGCTGTAAACGCTGCCGCAGCCGCTGTCGCAGCCGCCGACGCAGCCGCAGCTGCAGCCGCTCCCCCGGCAGCCGAGCACAACGGCGGCGACGCCCCCCCTGCAAACAACGGACCGAGGAGGGTGCCGGCGCGAACCCACTCGGCGGTATCCAGGCCATGCTCACCCAGTTCATGAACGCTCACCAAGCTCAAATGGCGGCCTTACACCAACAGGTGGCGCAGCAGGGACAGATCCTGCAGTAGCAGCAGCAGCAGCTGCTGCAGCAGCAGCCACAACAGCAGCAGCAGCCACAGCAGCAGCAACAACCCGCCGGCGGCATTCCCCCGCCACCTCCGCCGCTTCCCCACCCCCGCAGGTCCCGCCACCCCCGCAGGCCCCGCCGCAGTAGGCGGCGGCGCCGCAGCCGCTACCATCGCAGCAGCAGCAGCAGCAGCAGCAGCCGCAGCTCCGTCAGCCCAGTGTGGGCAACTTCAGCATGACGGTCAACGGTGGCAGGGGCGGTGGAGGAGGGAACCAGGGGCGCGGCGCCGGAGGGAGGGGCGGCGGGGGGAGGGGAGGTTTCTGACAGGTTGGGCTCTGCCATACGGCAGGGCCGACAGTAGGTGCGGGAGGGGAGTCAGGACACGCTGGTACCTGGTTCGCCGACGTCGCCAGGTCCGTGGGGCCTCGGGACGCGCCCACGCCGGGGTCGGTTTCGCCGGCCCTGTTTCACGGTGAGCAACTCAAGTTGAGCAATATAGCGGTCGCGCAGCAAGGTATAGGTGGACCAACCACACGAACCCGTCTGGTAGCTCCACAAACCTCGACGTAGCCGAATCTCGCCCACCTGTACGATCGGATACTAGGTTGTCCCCACACTCCAGGGCCAGCGCCCTCGAAATGTCGACACAACCACCGTTTTCCTACACGAATTGACGAGATCTCGCCACGAGCACGCGAAGCAGGCCAACGAGTATCACCGCTTACCAGAATGATAGAGACATGTCACGTCACCTGTCTCCCACACAACCCGCAGACGTAGGTGTGTCGGACACAGGGAGACTTTCGTCTCTACCACAACGCGTAGAAGTCGGCGATTCGGACACGGGGCTCGCCTCGCCTCTCACACACCCCCCGGGGTTTTCAGTGTCAGACGCGCTGCAGCCAACGTCTCCAACGCCGCTTGCAGCCTTGAACGCGTCAGCGGCGACGCATCACCCGTCTCGCACACAATCCCACGAGGCACGTGTACCAGACGAGGCACAATCGACGCTTGTCACTTCGGTCACCGCGCCTGGCGCGTCAGACACGACCTGTCCTCGAAGTCCCACCCTACCAGCAAAGGTCCAAGGGTCGGCACTACGACGACAACCGTCTCTCACACATCACGCACACTTTACCCCTACACAGCAGCTCCAGCGCAATATACAACTCACGTTGAGCAGCAGCGGTCGCGCAGCAAGGTATAGGTGGACCATCCACACGCACCCGTCTGGTAGCTCCACAAACCTCGACGTAGCCGAATCTCGCCCACTTGTACGATCGGATAGTAGGTTGTCCCCACACTCCAGGCCCGGCGCCCTCGAAATGTCGACACAACCACCGTTTTCCTACGCGAATTGACGAGATCCCGCCACGAGCACGCGAAGCAGGCCGACGGGCATCACCGCTTACCAGAATGGTAGACATGTCATGTCACCTGTCTCCCACACAACCTGCAGACGTAGGTGTGTCGGACACAGGGAGACTTTCGTCTCTACCACAACGCGTAGAAGTCTGCGTTTCGGACACGGGGCTCGCCTCGCCTCTCACACGCCCCCCGGGGTTTTCAGTGTCAGACGCGCTGCAGCCAACGTCTCCAACGCCGCTTGCAGCCTTGAACGCGTCAGCGGCGACGCATCACCCGTCTCGCACACAATCCCAAGAGGCACGTGTACCAGACGAGGCACAATCGACGCTTGTCACTTCGGTCACCGCGCCTGGCGCGTCAGACACGACCTGTCCTCGAAGTCCCACCCTACCAGCAAAGGTCCAAGGGTCGGCACTACGACGACAACCGTCTCTCACGCATCACGCACACTTCCCCCCTACACAGCAGCTCCAGCGCAATATACAACTCACGTTGAGCAGCAGCGGTCGCGCAGCAAGGTATAGGTGGACCATCCACACTCACCCGTCTGATAGCTCCACAAACCTCGACGTAGCCGAATCTCGCCCACTTGTACGATCGGATAGTAGGTTGTCCCCACACTCCAGGCCCGGCGCCCTCGAAATGTCGACACAACCACCGTTTTCCTACACGAATTGACGAGATCCCGCCACGAGCACGCGAAGCAGGCCGACGGGCATCACCGCTTACCAGAATGGTAGACATGTCATGTCACCTGTCTCCCACACAACCTGCAGACGTAGGTGTGTCGGACACAGGGAGACTTTCGTCTCTACCACAACGCGTAGAAGTCTGCGTTTCGGACACGGGGCTCGCCTCGCCTCTCACACGCCCCCCGGGGTTTTCAGTGTCAGACGCGCTGCAGCCAACGTCTCCAACGCCGCTTGCAGCCTTGAACGCGTCAGCGGCGACGCATCACCCGTCTCGCACACAATCCCACGAGGCACGTGTACCAGACGAGGCACAATCGACGCTTGTCACTTCGGTCACCGCGCCTGGCGCGTCAGACACGACCTGTCCTCGAAGTCCCACCCTACCAGCAAAGGTCCAAGGGTCGGCACTACGACGACAACCGTCTCTCACGCACCACGCACACTTCCCCCCTACGCAGCAGCTCCAGCGCAATACACAACCTGTAGGACTGCGCTCGACCAACAGCACGGAACAGCGAGTCTTGCGTCATCGTAGCCCTCCCCACGTCGGGTCATCATCGATTCCCAATGGCCAAGGGCGCAGTGAAACACAGCGAAAACACGTGGCGAGGTGGTACGAGGACAGAGCAACACTCGGAAAAACAAACCTCGAACAACCAGAGAGAGAACGAATTCTGTATCAACTAGCAGAGGTTTGCACGCAAATGATGCGAGACAACCGTGGTTTGGTAGGGAAGGTAGCACGGTCGCTCGGCGGAACCCTGGTTACACCACCGGTAGACCCGAACCACGTCAGACAATATTTCGGGGACCTGAAAGGTTTTCACAGATCGAAGAGCTGATGACAATCGTTACTGGAGGGGTACCAGTGATTGCCCCCCCGTCCAAAGCCGACCTTGCAAGCGCACTGAACTACGGAAACCACCGGTCGGCTGACGAGCACCTACCAGTCATTTGGAAAAAACTCGCAGAGGACGTACGTAGAGAGAGATGCCTCGTTATTCAAAAATCGGCGGCGTATGAAGTCCCAAACATGCGCGTGTCGCCGTTGGGAGCGGTCGTTACCCGGGAGCGGTCGTTACCCACAAGGTTAGGATAATCAATGACTTGCCTTTCGACGCTGACAACAAAGGAGTAAAAGGAGGACTCAACGCTGACACAGACGACGACAGTGTACCCCCTAGCCTCTGCGCCGAAGCCCTGCCAAAATTCCTGTCGGAGCTAGTTAGCCTGCGAGCCAAAAACCCAAAGCTGCGCATCCTCATGTCAACGACGGACGTCAACGACGCCTATCGCAACGTTCGAGTAGAACCTGAGCAAGCACACAACTTCAGCTACGTAGTCGACGACCTCGTCGTCATCGATTTCCGCCTGACTTTCGGTTGGACCGGCTCACTGGGACATTTCGGAGCTATGGCTTCCGCGGCTGAACACTCGCACTGTAATACCAATCTCGACAACGTGCAGTTGCTGCCCGCAGGAGTAAACATGATGAATCACGTAAGAATCATCGAACCGTGGGAGGAAGGCGACCCTACGCCCGTGCCGGATGACGCCACAGTTCACGCCACAAAAGGAGGCGATCGGTCGAGCAATTTCATGTCAGTCGTTTACATAGATGATCACGGCCTCCTGAGAACCCAGCAATCGGCCGACGACCTGTCAGCGCTGACTGTGTCCGCGTCTTTAGCATCAGACTACGTTCGCTTGTTCGGCCCGGGAGAACCGGGGGAGACTCCTATACTCGCGCCGAAGAAGAGTTCGAACTGGGACACGCAGCTTGAATTCTTAGGGTTCGTCATCGACTCGCACGCACGAGCTAAAAATCTCTTTGACGACGAGGAAAGCAGAGGCGATAAAACAGCCTTAGAAATCGACTGGCCGCGCCACAAGCGTGAAGCGACAGCGCAAGAAGTGTTTAGCATAGCCGGGAAGCTGTGGAACCTCACGTACGTGGTTCGGGCCGGAAAGTACTTCGTCTGGAGGTTGTTGAGACTCCCAGGACTCCACAGGAAACACACGAGAAACTGTAGCCACGTTGTAGAACTAGGGAGAGAGTTCCACGACGACCTGGATTTTTTCAGGGGGGCAATCGAACACGAATTGCTCACAGCTGGAGAGTCGCTGAACGCCCCGTGCTACGGTGTCGTAAAACGCCAGCCAAATCGACTTTATCTATCAGACGCTAGTTTCGACGCCATTGGCGGCTTCTGTCCAGAGAAAAAGGGTGTTTTGGAGATACGACTTGCCCTTGGACTTCGCAACCGAATTGAAACAAAAGGCCGCGCGTCGGGAGACCTGCAGCGTCACGATCAATCTACTCGAACTCGTGGGCATGGTAGTGACCGCCCGGGTAATGCACAGTCTCGTAGGGGATCGCCCACAAACTAACAATGACCCTGTCTTGATGCGCGGTGACAACATGGCGGCCGTCACATGGTCAAACCGGTGCGGCGGGGCCAGAGACAAACGCGCGTGTTTGATGATGAGAATGCTAGGACGACTCGAGATTTCGGGAGAATGGAGTTACGAGGCAAACCTCCCGGGCGTAAAAAACACGCTCGCGGACGGGATCTCTCGATGGCCGAGGTCGGAACTAGCCGATAGGGTCCGACAATTCACCAACACAAACGATTGGCGTGAGATACCACTCGGTTCACGCGGAGAAAAAGTGTGTTCCTTCGTACTGCAGAAAAAGAACCTACAACCCCGTCACGATCGAACGTTGTGGAATCTCATGATGACACCTCACTAAAAATCATCGACCAAACAACCCCCGTGACCTCCAACGTTTCCTCGAACCCTCCGCTTACGGACGCTTCAGGAACAGGGCAGGAAGGAGGGGGGATGAGCACGGAAGTCGCGCGGTTGCTGGATACTTTAGTGAGCGCGTCGATCGGGGGAAGCACGCACAAGGTGTATGCCGCGAAGTGGAAGACGTGGTTGGAATTTATGAAACACAAGGGCAAAGAACCATGGTTGAATTCGATGGACGAGCCCGAGATCGTCGCGCTCCTCCTCGAATTTATGACATGTCGTTTGTTTTCGTTCAACAACCAGCAGTCCACAGTTCGGGAATACCTTGCGGCTATCAAGTTTTACCATAAGCTATGTACGGGGTGGGAGCCTCCCACGTCGCACTGTATGATTACGGCGGCATGGAAAGGGATTTATCGCATTCGAGGGATGACGGGCAAGCAAGCGCAAGTGAGGTTGCCCCTCACGTGGTCGATGTTGTCGCAAGGCTACCACACGGTTGCGAGCGCTCCGGATGGAGGAAACGTTTTGGTTAGGACTGACGCTGTCGTATTTTCTCCTGTGCCGAGCTTCGGAATTGTTCGCGTACGCGAACGGCCTCGTCCATCCAGATTTCTGTTTGACGCGTGACTGCTTGAGGTTCTTTCAAGGAGATATCCAAGTGGAGACTGAAGATAGAGCGCGCGCGGATTCAGTCAGGATTCATTTCGTGGCGTCAAAAGCAGATCAGAATCGAGAGGGATGCACGATTACATGCACCCGCAGCCCGAGGTGGGAGGAATCTGGTAGGGCGCCTTTCGGAGCCTTCGAAGCGATCGTGGAGCTCCTGAACGTACACCCGAGCCTTCCCGGACGTGCCCCTTTGATGACGAGGATGGGTGCATCTGGGTGGAAGGTGGTTACTCGCTTGGAAGCTGTAGTCGCGCTGAGGAGGATGGTTGCTTGTGCAGAGAAGGATCCGGCACAGTACGCATTGCACTCGGGTCGCATTGGTGGCGCCACGCAATTAGCCGCGCAAGGCGTGTCGGACTTACAGATTCAGCGGGCTAGGCGCTGGAAGTCTCGAGCGTTCATGGTGTACGTAAGGGAAGCGGGAGAAGGACCAGAAGCGGTTTCCGTGGGACTTACAGGAGGAAGAAGAGAGTAAAACAGTACACTCAGCCTGCACAATGGCGTGGTTTTCAGATAGCTCGGAAGAGGCTATTCTCGTACCGGATTGGCTGAGTCGTGAATTCGAGTATCGTATAGGGACATCGTAGGGGCGGGACCCAGGAGAGTGGAGGTACGGTTCGTCTACTTGTGATCTATATTGTCTCGGGTTTTCATCATTTTTCACGTAGAAGATTAGAAAAATAATGCCAGAATTCTTGAGCCTATAACAAAATGTAGCGTTCAGAAGGAAAGCGTTGTTTGTGGAAGGCGTTGTTGAATTCGAAAGAAAGCAGGGGACGGGCGCTGAGCGTCCCCTGCGTGCAAAGTCTTCAGTCTTCTTGTGCACCCGCGTCTCGGGGAAGAGAAGGCTAGTAGTGCAGTCAAACAATTAGTTGAGGAAGCGAGAGGAAGGAGCGTGGAAGTTAGGGCCTTGATCGATTTTCCCACCCGCCCACCCTACAGAACCGGCCCGCACTTAAGAACCTCTTATTTGGAGCGAGGCTCGCTTCTTGTTGGCTGCCCCAAGCCGAGCTCAAGTTCTTATTTGCCAGGTTCTTATTTCGTCGTCAAGTTGTCTCCAGAAACGGTGTTCTTGTTCTTATTTTATCATCGATTGCTCAATTGGTGCACTACTCAACTGCACTCGAGGCAGAGTTTCATACCCGCAAACTCCCCCCCATGGGGCAACTGTCAACCGTCTTGGTCCACAAGAGTGACGTTGGGGGTGCGTACCCTTCCCGCCCTACTGACGCTCTCAAGCAAAACCCATGAGCCTACCGCCGCGTCCGGATCTCCGCTGTACTTGTCTAAGGGCAGCTTCATCTTGCGCGTACTGTGGTCTACTTCCAGCTGCACACAGTAGTCGTACAGGTGGCGCTGCGGAGATTGCTGAATGATCAACCCACCGAACCACCCCATGCCCAGCCGAACAAGCACTCCACGTTGCAAAAGCAATCTGTCAAGAGCAGCGGGGGTAAATTCTTGAAGGCGAAAGCCCGCCGGGATCTCCATTCCCTGCGTCTCGTCCTCCGGGTCGTCTGGGTCCATGCTGTCGTCCTCGTCCAAAAGAGCTAGCTCGTCGGTCTGGGATTGAGACATGTCTGCGACGAAAGGGTACCGTGAAACACGAGAAGGAACGTACGGGTGTCATCGCCGTTACTCAACTGAAGTGAACACACCATTTGTTCGTAGACGTGACGCGGAAACAGAATATCAGCAATATCCCAAACAGCACAAGGAAAGATGAACAAAAAGGACAATGAATTAACTGTAGTCTTGTAGTGCCAATCAAACTGTCGTCAAGATGAACTAAAAGGACAATGAATTAACTGTAGTCTATGTAGTGCCAATCAAACTTACTGTCGTCGTCTTCATCGCTGTATCCAGCGCCCTCCATGCCCTCCCCGCTGTTGGCACCGTTGCGCTCATCCCCGACGACCGGCTCGCGCCTTCCGGCGCCCTCCTCCTCCTTCCCCTCGGGCCCATCGCTGCCGTCCTCCGAACCTCCTTCGTTCTCGCTGGAGTCTTCATCGTTTGCGAAGGTGTACGGCTGGTCCAAACCCTCCAAGGTGATTCGATCATCGCCTGAGCCGTCCACGGTCATCGCCATCCCGCACTTTTCGAAAAGGCGGTGTCGGTACCTAACCCTAACCCTAAGTCGAGATCGCGGAAGCGCTTCCGTTGGAGGACAAACGAAGCCGCCCCCCTGGCACCATCGACCTTCACGTGCCAACAACGTCCAGGCCCGGCTTCTTCCCACGGCTGAACATGCCCTTTGGGAGTCTTCCCCAGCATCCGCTGCAGCCGCAAGCCGTTGGACATGTTTGCATTGCTGTGCTGTGTTTTCACGTGGATCCCAAGTCCTTGCTCGTTCACGAAGGTCATGGGACAGTGAGTGCACGGTAGGCGCCGCTCTGGGGCCGGAGGTGGGAAGTTGATGCCCGACACATGCTCTGTGACACCACCGCGAGTCCGCTCAATCTGCACGGCGCGGTAGGAGAAGGGCGGAATTGAAGTGCAGGTGATTCAACGAGCTGTGGACCTGAAATTGCGTGGATGTCGATGGCAAAATATATAAATCTATGCAGATGGGGCGGGGGGTGATTACATGACCGTCTCTCGTGTGTTTGTATCACGGTGCTGCAAAAAAAAGGTTACAAAATACGGTTGGGACGGCGCTCGTGTACGCGTTCTTTTTCGCCACTGTGTCTACTGTGCCGTCCTTGCCTTCCTCAAAAACGTGAGGCAAACGGAGAATATTTGAAAAAGTTGTACACATACATATACGCCATGCTGAAAGTCAGTCGTTTACACCAACCTGTGACAGAGTAGTTTTTTCTCTCGATTTTTCATTTCATCACCACCGCGTTTTTTTTTAAACAACAGCAGCAGCAGGAGCACTCTTGCTGTATCTACACTACATACATACAGCGGCTGGACCGCCGTACGACTGCTGTATATATGTACATCATCACAGCAACAGAGTTGTCAGACGACTGAACTCACCGGTTTTCCGCTGCCACGAGCGAACGCGTTGATGATGTTCCCACCTAGAACACCTTGGGCAGCTCGATTCCTGGCTTGCTTCCCCCGATCTGCGACCTTTCTCTTGCCGGCAGCCGCAGCAGTAGCAGGCGGTGGGTGCGAAGACGGTGCACCTCGCGCGCCGCCCGCATCTTGTGGCGTTAAAAACGACGGACGGGTGCTGGTGGAAATACCCTGGGCCTCTCCATCAATCTGCGTGATCCACTCTTCTTCGTTGAATACACCCGTCTGCTTCAGCCCCCATGCGTTCTCGATTGCGTCCCATCGCTCCTTCGCAACGGAGTTGCCCGCCTTCACATGTGCCTTTATCGTCTCGAAGTGACGGTCAAGAATCAGTCCTCGTTGTTTCAACTCCGAGAGTTTGCCAAGGTCCTTCAACAACCCATGGGATAGGGGGTTGGACAGGGACATGATCCCCCTGCACGGCAGGCAACTCGTGGCACGCTGCACCGCGTTGCGTGGTAAAAAAAAAAACTCGCTGGCACGGGACACGACGTGTATGAACAGCAGACAGACCCCCACCTAAAAAAAAAATCTAAAAGTCTAGGTAGGTACCAACTACCTAGCAAAAAACCTGGGAACGCCCCCCCCCCCCTCCTCCTCCATCTGTGTATGTTCTTCTCTCGCCACCGCCGCGTCATGTCGTATGTTCTTATCTGTTGCACCAGTCGTACACCTCACTGGAGGTTCTTATTCTCAACAGCAGGTCCGATCTGAGCACGTGTTCTTACGGGCAAATTCTTAAAAATTGGATTTTTTGAGGCTCAAATTCTTAATTAACGTCCATATTCTTAAGTGCGGGCCGGTTCTGTAGCGCTCAAGAGAGGGAGGGAATCAGGTTGCACAAAGTTGATCGGGTCAACGTCGTGTAGTTTTCCACGTAGTAGTAGTAGTTTAATAGTGGTTTTCAGATAGCTCGGAAGAGGCTATTCTCGTACCGGATTGGCTGAGTCGTGAATTCGAGTATCGTATAGGGACATCGTAGGGGCGGGACCCAGAAGAGTGGAGGTACGGTTCGTCTACATGTGATCTATATTGTCTCGGGTTTTCATCATTTTTCACGTAGAAGATTAGAAAAATAATGCCAGAATTCTTGAGCCTATAAACACTGGGATCAGAGCACCAGCCAAAACGAAGGGACGGGGG